>JAABKK020020357.1:0-18790 GCA_011634745.2 Catotricha subobsoleta | reverse complement strand
ATATGTCGAAACAAAAATCTAACAGTTTACAACGTTTTGCAACTATGCGCGAAATGGGTTGACTCGGTTTGGAATTATTAGTGGTCAAATGGCTTAGCACGTATTGGAAGTACACGGGCGTTATATTGAATAATTGATAGTGCTGCCGCCACAGGCTTTCTATTTATATTATCTGTGGATGATACACCTTTATGGAAAACCCCCCCTGTGAAAATTCCTGGATGCGCCACTGAAAGTTGATAAAACCATATTATTTTTCTTGTTTTTTTTTTTTTTTTAATAAATGTGTTATCTAATACTTATTTGATTTGTTTAATTTTTCTTTTACTCAGTACAGCGAAATATATCTGTAGTTCATTTAGGAATCCCTGGTTGTTTATGGAAAAATTAAAAAAAAAATTACCCTTTACTATTCAGATCTCTTCAGACTTCAGAGTTCATTCGCAATGGTTCACATTCATATCATTATTTATTTATTTATTTTATTTCATCTTCATATAATGACCGAATGACGAGTCTGGGTTCAGTTACATGTGAAATATAATTAAACATGAATGGATTCATGTATCAGTATCAAAACAAAAATTTACTGAAAAATAATAGTACGTTATATTTAAAAATACAAAAACAATTCATGTTATTATCAACTTGAACATAACATATTTTTATGTTTTTATTTATTTATCTAATATTTAGGTATGTTATAGTCGTAACAGTTAACAATGCTATTTTATATTCACATTTTATATTTTATATTCATATATATTATATAGTATATGCATTTTTATGCCGTAATTTTATTAAAAATTAAAAATCACAATCCAAATAATTAACAATAATTCCTTTTATCGGTTAAGTTAATAACTGATTTTCATTGTCAATTCAATACACCGATACTATTATTATTATTATTATATTTGGTTATTTAGTTATGAATAGTAAAGTACTGATCGCAAGCACGATAGTGCTATTCTGATTGAATGGCAAAATGTCGGCTAAATATTCTGTTTTTTTTTTTTTATTATTTATAATGTTATGCTAACTTATGTTGAGATATATTGGTTATATTTTAGATTTTTAAACTTGTTATGTTGACCACCCTTCGGGGCCGTGTAAAATCGGTCACTTTATGTGGTCAACATAAATGGTGGTCAATTTAAAAAGTTCTACGTAAACAATTTTGAAGTTTGTTTATATTTTCTCCTTCCAATTTTGTATTCAATTAAGATCTTATGTTTTTAATAAGAAAAAGCTGAGTGTGAGTAGCGATATCAAATTGACTATTCACAATGCTATCTATAGGGCAACTTTTATATATGGGAGTGAAAGATGGATCGATTCTGGATATTTAGTATATAAATTAGATGTAGCTGACATGAAGATACTTAAAATGATAGTAGGCACTAATAGAAGCGAACAATGGAAAAATGGAATTAGTAATGAAAATATCCGAGAAGTTTTGAAAGTAGATTAAATTGATGCGGCAGCAAGAAAGAGAACGTTAAGGTTGTTCGGGCATATTTACAGAATGAGGGAGAATAGATTAGCAGAAGTAGGGAAAGACCTAGAAGAAGATTTATAGACTCAGTTTTTTAGTTAATACTTAGGAATAGGCAGGATTGGAAATGGTGGTTAAAAAACCTTATGCCCAAAGGCTTTAAAAGGTTATTAAAGTATGTTGATTATAATGATGATGATGAATTTTTTACCATGATCATCATGACCAAACCTGAAATCGATTCTTTTTTAAGTACTTCTTAATACTATATAAAATTCTCAGATAGTACAATGTATGAAATGAATTCTAATGTGTCGTGTATTCTCAAAATAATTTTCTTATCTTTTGCGGATATCATTTTAACACAGCACACATAAAGCCATTAAACAATACACTTTGTACGACGAACCATTAAAATAAATGTGAATAAAAGAAATAAAAAAAAAATCGTTTTATTGTTCAATATTAGCCTTTTGAGAAATGAACAAGGGAACAAATTAATAATAATAATTTTATTTTTATTGCTACTTTCGTTGTTCAATATAGAGTAAATGTGTTTATATAGAACATCGTCCCTACTCATAATAACCAATATAAAGTAACGTTATAACTGGATTATAATATTATATTTCCATAATAAATTTGAACAGACAATAACATTTTGTGTGGAAAATGAGATGATTTTTTTATTTCGAGTATGAAATTACTAAAATAAGTCAATAATGCTGCACTGAGTTTTCGTTACAGCAAATCCCTGATGGAAAAGAATCTATGAAAATTCTTTAGAAATCTTTCAAAATTCTTTGCCAATGATTTCTAACGAATTTTAATTCTTTGGAAATTTTTTCTTTAATTTTCCAAAGAATTAAAATTCTTTGAAAATTCTTAATTTATAAATAATTTTAATTCCTTGCATATTTGTATATTTGTATATTTTTCTAAAAAATGTATTTTTTAAGAAATTCTTTAAAAATTCTTTGCATTTTATATTTTTTTGCCAAATTCTTATGTTTCACTATTGCAAACTACTTTTCAAATTAAAAGTAGTCATCGAGAATTTTTTAAAAAAGTCACAAAATCAAAATGCTTAGAATTAATTCATTAAAAATCTTTCGGTTTCTCAAAGATTTTTAATGTGTTAATTCTTTGAAAATTCTTTGCTCGAAAAATAATAAATCTATATTTGTATTAATATTTTTGTATTGCTAACATTTTACTGTTAAGACTAAAATTGAATTGAAAAACTAAACATTCTTGAAAATTCATTTTGAAAATAAAGTCGAAATCAGAGAGCAAGTAAATGTCTTAATAAAAATTTCTTTCAAAATTTAGGACTCGAGTGGTTTCATGATGATGAAAACACATCATAAATACAAGTCACTACTATGATGTTAAACACATCAGCAATACAAAAATCAAATAAAATAAATCTATGTTTTAATAAAAAAAAAATAGAATAAGTTTTTGAAAATTTATGAAAAATCATTGTGAAGAAATTAAAAATTCAAATAATTTTCAATACATAATTCGAAAAATTAATCTATGTTTTGTCCATTGAAACATAGTTTGATTAGTTCCTAAGCAAAGAATTTTCAAAAAACTAATAATATATTAAAATTCTTTGAAAATTTTTCGATCCGCCAAAGAATTTTTGAAGAATTTCAAAGGCTTATTTTCTATTAGGGATGGTAGGTGTTTCATTTTATACAAATTTTTATTTCGAAATGCTTATAAAAAAAAAACAAAACAGTAGTATGAAAACCAATTAACTGATCTAGCACATTATTTTTACTAAAAATAAAGTACATTGTAGATCTTTAAATTTTGAAAATAGTTCAGCTCAGTCAATCAATTTTCATCATGTAGGCAAAGATTACAAACATTTTAATGAAACAATTTTTTGTTTTTTGTATTTTTCATTTTCATTTTTATATAAATTTACAAAAGAATAGTAATTACGAGATAAATATCTTTGTAGCAATATTTTCATAGCGATTTTAAAGAAACATAAGACAGACAAGTGAATACAACTGATTTTTGTTTTTTTAAACTGTTATGTATTATATTAGTAATATCTACGCAATAAATGTATGTGCACATTTAAAATAGTTTTATTTACATCAGCGTGCAATATCGCATCCAAACTTTATTGCGTACTTAACCAATAATTTAACCACTAATTTTGCTTAACTATTAAAGCTATCGATAAAAATAATTAAGTGTCAGAATGATTTATGATAGAATTTTTTAATCGTTAACTGAATGTTTATTTACAATAAAAATCTCTTAATAATGTACTTTCAATTTAACGACAAAGTATCGTAAAAATAGCGTAAATTTTGAAATACTAAATAGTTTTACATGCATTTTAAATTAATTCTAATTTGTTTTAAATTGGTATATTCTAAACAGGTAATTAAAACATTTCATTCGCTATCCAAATTAAAATAATTTTGAATTGCAATATACGGTATTGAGATAAACATGAATATGCAATAGCTTGCAGTTGATAATTGTTTTATATTTCGTTGATATTTTTGATATATAAAAAGCCGAATTATTTAAATGAAAATCAGTTTAGAAAAAATGATTTGATTAATTATTATTAATTGATTTGTTTTCATGAATTAAATATGTAGTTTAGTCATCGATGTACACGCTTTTGTTTTCTGGGTGGGGGGTAGAAAGTAGAAGGGTTTAAACTTGAAAAATTAAGAAAAGAATAATATTTTTTATTAAAGAAAAGCGACAAAGCTAACCTGAATTAAAAATTGGGACAACTAAATGGCATAAAATTATAAAAGACACAACTGACAACATTTTGAGCGCTTGGTTTAACAAGTTTTTTTTTTTTTATTTTACTAACATTATTTTGTTTTATTGAGGAAAATAAAGTAAATTTAAACTAAAGTCTTCAATCACTTCCTAGCCAGTTTAGTAGAGATTTTTTTCTTTCCGTTTACATATTTCCTTGCGATTAATTTCGCTTGTTTAATGTTTAATCTGTATGAATTGTGGTTTATTTATGTGATGAGGTTTTTATTATACTATTTATTGTTGATTTGATTCAGTGATAACAATTAATTTGATTTAATTAAAACAAGGGCTTTATTCGCAATAATGTGTCATTTTATTGTATAGGAAATCTTTATTAATTTGTTTATAAACACAACTTTATTGTCTACCAACAAAAAAAAAAAAATTTCGCATCAATATTATGTTTATATGTTTAATAATAATTTAATTCAATTAAATTTTTAACTGAGTTAAAAAAAAGAAAAAGAAATTTGTGTTAGAAAAAGTTATATCTGAAATTCGAAATTGTATCTGTTGTACAGAGCTAATTTTCAAATCTGTTGCCTTAATCATCCACTCCACTCATTAATGTCAAATTGTGTATAATTTCATTTTAAAATATTTCCCTGATTTTTATGGTAATTCAAAAAGAGGTGTTATTTTCATTTTAAAACATATCATGCGTGTCAGAATTTTAATAAGAATTTTAGTCTTTCAAAAGCCAAATAGCTCAGATGTTTACATCAAGTTGAAATTTTGAAACTGAATTATTTAGTTAACACCTGGATGTACACTTTTTGGAATACTTCCCGAAATTATAAAGACTGACACCAGAATATGCAGAAATTATTTTCTTCAGCGAAAATGTATATATAATTACGATAAGTAAAATATTTCATTTGAAATTTCTATTTACCTTCATATACATACCGCGTTACCCTAAGTAAAAGTACAATAGCCCAGAAAAGTCATTTCATGTTTTTTTTTTTTTTATTGTATTTACAGCGCTGTTGCTACTACCTAACATGTGTCGAGAGATACAAATAAACATACCTAAACTCAAATAAGAAATAATTTTATTGGTTTGAGATGCTTGAAACATTTCTTGTTTAAAAGATTTTTACTATATAAGAATTTCCCTTCATTCTGACTTTTGATTTGTGTATTATTTGACTTTTATACAATATTAAATAAAAAGTCGTAAAATATATGCCATGGCATTGCTTTATGCCAAGATCTATTACAGCCAAGACACGCTTTATAATACGATATTGTTAAGTTTTCTTTTTTTTTTCTTTAGAGATTTATTGTTGTTTTCCCAGCATTTTATTAAGAAATTGAAAATATTTTCATGATTATTAAGAGAATAATAATTTTTTGGTAAATTACAACAACAAATTATTGAGAAAAGAAAAACAATATGGATGAAAGTGTTTAAAGATAAATTGAGATGGAACTGAAACATATTTTCTATTAATGAACGTTTAATCAGAAAAAATGAAAATATATCTGAAAAGATAAATATCGTTGAATTCAATATCAGTGTTCTACAAAACGATAAAGATGTTTTGGAAGCCTAATTAAGAAAGTAAAGCAAACACAAAATGTGATAAAAAATAATTCAGAAGTAAATCCACTACAATTGAAACTTAAACGTTTCGATTTTATCGTGTCGCGTTGGATATGATATTTTTCATGCTTCTAGTTTTTTTGGAAAATATGTAATAAGCTTTCATCTCCGTTAGTGTATGGACTATTTAAAAATATTAAATAACCCTTCGAATACAATTCAAATTTACTACGAAACAAATGTTTACAATTCTAAAATTTTTACTACAAATTTCTAAGTAATTTGTTAATTACGTTCAACTTCTCACGTAACATGAGCCACAAATGACTTTTCTTTTAATTATATCTTATTTATAGATTTGTTAATATTTTAGGAACAATAACTTTACATGCTATTTAATTAAACGTCTATTCACCTCATACACTATTGATTATATATTATACAAATAACTTTTCTTTCAATTATCTATTATTTGCAAAATTTATAAATATTTTACCTAAGTAATAAATGTAAACTAAACAGAAAAGAATAAAAATCATCAGCTCTATTTTCCGAACAAAAAGTTTGTAGTTTATATATCAATTATTAATAAAGTTGTGAACACAATATTAAATTACAGTTCAATTTCATTTACTATAATATTATGAAGTTATTGATACAATCATTTTATTTCTAAATACTCTATCAATAATTTAATTAAGCAATCGAAAATGTTTCATAAGCACAAGGGTATTTAATTAATTGATATTTTTATTTTAATGAACTAGTTTTGTATTGAGATGAATTTAATTGTTCTATTCATAATGCCAATATTGATGAAAATATTATTTGAAAAGATTTTGTATTTTAATATTCTGTTGTGAAGTGTTTTTATTGTGGTGTCTGGAATCGAGAGTCTCACTTCACAAATTCGTAATAAATACTTTGATTGGTAAATTATTATATATTTAGAAAAAGAAAAATTAGAAAACACGATATAATTGACTATAGAATCATAATTAATATTACATTATGATGAGGGTATAAAGGTACTTCACAACCTCTTTTATTACTGGGTAACTTAAGTTTTATTTGTCGTTATTCTGTTTCAACTTTGTTGAGAATAGTAAATTAGATTTTTGTTTCGTATAATAAAATTATATATAAATAAAAGTTTTCTTCTAGCTGTCTCACATAAGTTTGGGTTTTTATAAACATTTGAAACATTATAATTAATTAAGTTGGTCAAATATTTTTTTTTTTTTTTCATATTTTCTTCTGGATATTTGTAGTTTTTCTATTTTTATAGCACAAATGTGGGAAATGTTTATAGATATACAGTGAGAGAAAAAAAATAAATAGTAGGACCTACTAGATATATGGATTATTTCAGCGGCAATATTCAAAGAAATTTTTATTTTTCATACAGAATGCCCCACAGGAAATTTACGAGTTTCTCAAGCTACAAGAGTATAACCAAGGTGAAAGCTATCCAGCATAATAGTAATCTTTACCCAACATGAGTTCTAGTATATCATGCGGAAGATAAATACTATAAAACATAAGTTTATCATAAAAAGCAATGTATTAACAAAAACTTTTTTATTATGTATTTTAACAGTGTTTATTAAGGAAACAATGAGACATTTTTCATTGTTTATTTCCATTCAGTTTAATATCAGCCCAACCAACAACAAAAAATAAGATAATATTCCAGTTTGATATCATAATTTATTTAAAGAATGTGCCTCTCTACCCCATGAAGTAAATTAGTATGCTATGCTAGAACGAACTATAAGAAGAAGGAAAAATTGATGCTGGGTAAAGACCACTTATCATATTAGGTACTGTTAACTCTTCTTAATAATTAAACTCATGTTATGTAATGTAATGGTTACTATAATCTAAGGTTTTGTTTACTCTACGTTAATAGAAGTCGAATTAAGTTCGTCTTTTATTTAGTAGATCTTTAGCGAATTTAATTTTGAATGCGAGAATTTTTTGGCTCTTATTTAATAACTTAAAATTGATACTAACTAATTTACAGTATATGGTGGATAGGCATTCTATACCAAAACGATCAACCCGACCACCTCATATTTAAAAAAAAAATCCAAATATATATATATATATATATATTTATACCAAAATGTGTTATTTTTGATTTTTGCGTGCACTTGATTGTGGAAGTATTTTAGGCATTGAATTATAATCTATTCGAATATAATAATATATTTTCAAAACATTTAAGAAAAGTTAATCTACCTTAACAAATTGGATTTAATTTTAAAGTTATGTTTATAGATAAGTCACGCTACATCGAAAAAATAAAATAAGATAAAATTTATAATTGGAATAGGATTAAATAAACAAATATCCAATTAGATTTCATTGGGCACGGATATTATACTTCTAATAAGTACTTCTAATAACTTTTCAAATATATTGTATGAAAATTTCATTTATGTTGTGGTTTATTAACTTTGATTTCCTTTTTAGCTACCGCTAAACTAAACGTTATGCAGGGATGGTGAAAAAAAACACTGCTTTTTTTGCTTTTTGTTTAAATCTTATCCACTCCCAAAAAAAAATATTCTTAATCCGTTCCGAGTGGGTCAAATTGACCATTCGCGTTATTTTGTTTAAACACGTCCCCCATAAGAAAAAACAACCATTATTTAATGTTATAAAAGTTATATACTGTTTTTGTTGTTTTTTTATTCTCAAAAGACGGATGAGATACGATCATTCAAATTGGTGAGTGGGTCAAATTGACACACTGAGAATAGATTAGGGTTAAAATACTTAACAGCAAACTCTGGTCTTTACATGCGACATTTTAGGTTTAAATGGTTTAACCTATCCTTTCCGATTCATATACGTTGACATATAACTAACTCTATTTTTCTTCCATGTCCTCTCACGTTTAACACCATTCAAATCGCTATTAAGATAAGTAAATTTGTAGGTGTCTGTTCCATATAAATATAGATCAACGGCTATTTTTTTGTATTTGAATACAGCAATGATATAAAACTTTTGGTCACTTTTATATGAAATAAAAATAGACTATAATTTTATTTTATAACCCTATTTCACATCATACATTATTATGTGAATTTTAAATATGCCAACCCTGGGTTATATGTATAACTACATACTTACTCTCGCACATAATTGTATTTTAACGTACAAGAACGAACAAAGTAGCAAACATTTTAAAAGTTTATACAAACAGGTGTTTGGCAACCAGCCAAAAATTATAATAATTTTTTTTATGGTGTTGAAAGTGAAAACAAATATAATTTGGTAGCTGATCGTATAGAGGTTGGTGGAAATAGAAGTTACTGGAAAATTCGTAAAATACACTCACGGTGTTATATTATTATAATTTTTCAAAAAAAATAAAAAATTAAGCGGAATAAAGCATGCTGTCGCATTTCATATACAAAGTTTTCATTTATTGTGTAAGTTGTATTTATGTATTTATTTTGATAAAGTAAAATTATATACTTTCAATTCACTTTGTATTTATGTAGTGAAAAGTGGCAAGAAAATGTATATGAGACAAATAGTTACAGTTGCAGGTATATTATAAATGTACATTACATATGTACCTATTAACTGTAATAAAGAAATGAAAAATTATATTTTCTGTATTTAGCATATGGTTTATTTTAAAAATTAATATTTTTTTTTTGGGCTAATAATAGTTAGTAGAATAAGTTAAATATTAGGCGCTGTTCATATATAACGTAACGCGATTATGGTCTGTTTAGACCACCCCCCCCCACTCCCCCATCGTACCATTTTTTATATGAAGTTTTTTTTTCTTTCTTTTATATGAAGCGTAACACTTCACCAAACCGTACTCCTCCCCAAAAGTGTTATGTAATATATGAACACTGAACAGAGAAATTTACTTTCATACTAGTTTTTGACAATTTTGGTTTTCTTTGAGTGAATGTGACAATAATAATAATAATGCCTATGTTGAATAAAAAGGAGGAAGTAAAATAAAAAATTTCAATGTAAAAATAAATTTTGAAGGTTAGATGATATGGATAAAATAAAAAAAATAAAAAGGTTTTACCTTAAAAGAAAAATATATACTTTAAAGAATGTATGTTACTGAAATGAAGTTAAAGATTTCCAAGAATATTTTCCAAATGATGTTTGGTTTTATCTAGTTTTTGGGACAATAAAGATTTTTTTTTTTGAAACTACACTAATGATGCTTTCAAAAAAAATGTTTGTATATAAATTATAAACACCGTGACAGGTTACAATATAACTAATATACTAACTAAAATAATAAACTTGTAAAATTTATACAAAATTACAAAACATAACTGGGTCGCAAATATTATTATTATTATTGTGTATTTAAGATCAAAAGATGTTTTACTTCTTAAACTTATTCCTCTTCCGTTTATGTCACATTCAAATAATATATCTAGTAAAACCTTTACTAGGTGCTATTTTATTCAATTACAGGGACTTTACTACTCCCATTAACCTTTAGTGTTGAGCTGCCAACCAGTCAGCATATCCCTTTATCATATATACATATTTAGAAGTGGAGCGTTGGTGTTGTAGATATGAACCAGTTATAAGAAATATTATTACATCATATACGCTGATATGTTGTAAATAAAATTTCTCTCTCAGTTATTATTACAGGGAATGGCAAAACCGGTAAAGCTATAGAAAATATTATATAAAATAAACCCCAAATTGACCCTAATATTATACTTCTATATTCTAGCATGTATATTAAATTCTAATATTAGGAAGCTGCTATGGAGAATAAAAGGACTAAAAGCTTCCAACGCAGATGGTTAGAGAAAATGTCGCAATCAAACATGACTACATACATACATGCAATATATTTTATATATTATTGTTGTTATCATCTATACAACCACAATTTTTTCTATAAGGCTAGCACATGCACAGAATACGGTAAACAGCTTTCTAGATATTAGAAAATATATAAAAACTTTGCTTTTTATTATTACATATTATACTTTAATATAGAAATTTTATTTAACATTTTCTACTCATACAAATGGTTGACAATTTTAGATATTATACACATGACATATTGACCAAAATTAGGATTGTTACATACAAAAATATTATTCTTATATACCTACAAAGTATATAAAATTGATGAAAAGTGAAAAGATGGACAGAGAGGTGGAAACTTTAGCCATCATTTGAAATGCGTATTTTGCTCGTTTGCTTATTTTTCATAAAAAAAAAAAAAATTAATACAAATATTTCCTTTTTATATTTTTCTTCTTTTCTTTTATTATTTTTTTATTTGTTGTAAGTATTTTTTTTTTCACATTTCATTTGTATTTGACGTAAGTATCTCAAAGTTTATAAATGTATATTAATTGCTATGGTTGTTGTGTATTATTATTTTTATATAATATAATACAATCCAAGACCACTTTTCCACTTTTGTATAAAAGATATGAATAAATATTTGGATCTCTATTTATTTATTAATATGAATGTGTTTTTCTTGATATTTCACTCAAATCGAAAACTAGCAATAACATATATTGATAAATTATTTATTTATTTAGATGTGTTTTTGCAAGAATATTCAATATTCATCATGAATATGAGGTGAATATATATAAATATTAAATATATAATATGGATGGCAGAAAATGAACACAATCCAAGAATTTGATTAATTAATGTTTGTGAGAGTTCATTAAAAGATAAGTGGATAGTTTATTAATTCTATTGAAACTTCCATATTTAGCAAAATTTCAATCATTTTTGTTTCATATATATCGAACATTTCTTTCTTTTTTTTTTTTTTTTTCAATATCTTTAATGGAAGTATTCAGTGGAAAAAATTGTGCATTTGATTTAAATACAAAACTAAAGAGCTTTTGAAATAGGGTAAAATAATAAAATATTTTTCGCATAGAAACGAAATAGATTACCAGCAGGCAACAGCAGCTGGTACCAGATAAATGACATAAATAATAAACTCAGTTATATTAATTTGTCATTGAATCTAAATACTGTATAAGTACTAAACCATTAATTCATTTACGGATATCCTTATTCATTCGTAAATTAATTATTATATTTACTGAAATATTCACAAATTTTATTCATCTTTTCTTCTTTTTTTTTTAACCAAGAAGTACGAGAAGATACATATTATTATTATTTTTTCACTTTGTATTCAAGTTTGCTAGCTTTATTCATAATATAGCAAATCAACAAAAATATCTACATGAGAACGATCAGAATAAAAAGAATTTAATTTGATTTGTTTTTTTTTTTTTTTAATTTTATTTTTGTACGAAGATTTTGCAAGTGTATTAGATTAGCTTGAAGTAAGTACTGCTAGCAGCTATATATGAATATTTTTTAATATACGTAACGCATATGTTTTATATTCAGCATAGTACTAAATTATTTATATGTATTTTTTGCTACAAATATTTAAAAAAAAAGAAAAGAAATTCAACGTAAAATTTCGGTTCAACGCGCCCATACTCAAAAATGAAATTTTGTGCTCGGATGAATTGTATCGTTTAATAACAAGTATATCGTTTCGTTTATTTTAACTTATGATTTCTATTTACGTCGCCGTCTTTCCATCTATTTTAAATTTGATACATTTTTATGAAGCCATGGAACAAAACGTCGAATATCTTATTATTATTATTATTATTCGACGTTATTAAAGTGGGTGGATTATAATTGTATATAATAAATGTGATGTGGTAAGAGATATATTTATTTTCTTTTCATCTCTTTTTTCATTTTCTTTTATTTTCTGTTTTAACATTTTAAGTTTATTTTAATTTTAACTCAATTTTTAAAAAATTGTTGGTTTTTTTTTTCAGTTATTATTCAATTATATTTTGAAAGAAGAAATAATAAAAATTCCTGACAGCAATTACTTACGACAATCCATATAGTGATCGAATAGACGGTAGAAAAAAGTGTGCATTTTAATATTCCAGAAAATTTTCTAAAATCTAATTTGACAAGAATAATTGAATGCTATGTCGTAGCTCATGTGTCATCATAGTTTAACGTTTACTTTTAATGGTTTATTATTCTACATTATATTTCCGATACGTTAAAGAAAATGTATAGTTCATAATTTAACGGCTAACAATTTTAATTACCACTTTATAACTATATATTTATATATAAATATATATATATATTTTTAAATTCAACGTTGAACCTGATTAAATAGATATTTTAATATTGTTTGAGCACTATATAATGAAAATATTGAAGTTAAAAAGACCGGTAACGGTATTAAACAGTAAATAAATAAATAAATAAAATGGAAAATGTGGGTAGGTACAAAGTGCTAGGATATTATGTATTTTACTGTATTCTTGTTTAAGATATTAAAAAAAAAAATTAAGGTAGTTACTTATATTTAACTTCAACATTTCTTGCATCACATTTGTATGATACATTTTTTTTAGAAATTTGTTTATAAAATCATCTAATTAACCATTTTGGCTAAACAGACTTATACGATAATAATTATTATAATTATGCATTCATTCGTACTTTCTGTTGAATTTTTTTTTTCTTAAGTACCTATAAGCAGTAAGCACGTTAGTTGATATTGATTGACAATTTCATTCCGTCTAAGATATTTTATTTTATTTCTGTTTAGTTTTAGTCCGCTTAGGTTGTGAATATAAAGAATTAGTAAAAATATCCTCAGCCTCAATCATCAACCATATTATTATGTGCTAAATAAGCTTGCTTAAAAACACAAAACACAAAACGTATTCATCTTTGGTGTTTAACAATAAATTAAAACCATATACTTATGGTGATTATGTTTGACTTTCACATAATCTCTTAACTCAATATAATTAAGATTTGGTGAAAATTAAGATTATATATGAAGCCAAAATTCTAGCCTCAATTCCATTCTTTTCTTATTTCATATAATTTCAATCAACTTCTAAAACACAAGAAAAAACAAACTAAATATTCCGCAAGTAAAATGGAGCGAAAAACTAACCGCAGGAAGTGGTTGACTAACTATATAATAATAAATGAGCATTTCATACACTTATATTAGTTCAATGAATGTAAAATATGTATTATTAAATATTTTTTTTCTACCGTGCTCCAATTTTCAACACTGCAAATATAAATAATTTTGAAATAATTTTCTGTCTAGAGATGTACCTAATAACAATAATTTTAATCCATCTATTATGGCAATGGCAGAAATATATTAATAAATCCATTCAGTTTAGCTTTATAGTCACTCTACTAGATTGATTATTAAATTAAAGCTATATTTCAATTGAATAAGATAACTTGTTGAGTGGCTGGTTCTATATGTATACAAAATACATATATC
Organism: Catotricha subobsoleta; assembly: GCA_011634745.2. Classification (NCBI taxonomy): domain Eukaryota; kingdom Metazoa; phylum Arthropoda; class Insecta; order Diptera; family Cecidomyiidae; genus Catotricha; species Catotricha subobsoleta. The sequence continues at coordinate 4,552 of JAABKK020020357.1, read as the reverse complement.
TATTCAATTTATAATTCTATCTTCTATGTCTATTGTTTAAGTATGGTACTTATGGATATTGTAGAATACTTCTACGTTATATGCAAAAAAAAAAACACTGTATTTTATCTATTTATACTAATACCACAATTATATGTATAATAAAATAATACATATCATCATATTCACAATATGAATGAGAATGCGAATGAAACGAAAGAAATTATTATATTGTTCGGTGTTCCAGAAATAATTAAATAAGAAGGTCAAGGTAATTGGAAAATAATTCCACATATTATTAAATAATGAATGTCATGCATGTCTATTTCTATATAATGAAATGTAAATGGTCCTATATGTAACGTAGAATTATATCCAAATACATATCGAAGATCTTTAGTAAATAAATAAATAAATAATTAAACGAAAATCGTATCCATTGATACCGAATGATGAAAAATTCATTTTAGTAATATAATAAATAGAAATAGAAAACTTACCCGGTTCAATGTCCGAATCCTCATCGTCCTCCCTAATTGAATCATGATATACATTCAAATTATCCATTTTATTGTTGGTGTGAAACATTTTTATGTTGAATATTTCTTCGTTCAATACCTTTCTACACTCTTTTCCTTTCTTTTAATTTAAATTAAATATTTTATTTTAAAATATTGGTAATTTGTCATTATGATTTTTTATTAGCTGTTAATTTGTGCACGAATATTATTTTAGATGAGTTGAAATGGTTTTGCCTGCTGAAATTATAATTTAAGTAAATATGATATTGTTGCAAGTCTTAGTACATATAGTAGAGTACTGCATAGACACTTTATGATCACTTCGTCATTGATTCAAAAAAGTGCTATAGGATTTTTTTTTTAATTAAAAAACAAACTATTAGTGAAATAGCCACTGAAATATGTCCATATCTTAGACACAACTCCACTGAATATTTTACTAGAAGATCGTTTTTAAATCAAAAAATTTGTGAGGTACTTTTTTTTCCATCAATGAAGTGTTCATGCAGACCTCTAGTACAAAATTGTCACGAACACATTAAACATTCTATAATATTTTGTGCTAATTAGGTATCCGCACAAAGTCATTATACAATCACACACAAGTGAACTTTTCATCCCATTTCTTTTTTTGTATGTATAGAGAAAAAGATTTATTTAAAGATCGTTGCCGGTTTTTTTCTTTTATAAATTTAAAATTTTCGCTCAAGGACTAATTTAGCTTATTAATTATTTTGGTAAATATTTGAAATTCATCTACCCGTGAGATGATTTTTATGTGTAACTTACTTGTTTCCCATTTTTAAAATAATAACTATATTTTCAGTATGTTAGAGATTATACTTAACATGACCTAATCAATATTATGACAGTTGAATATATAGTGCCCATCATGCTACTAAGAATATTTAGAATCACAAAGCTCAAACAAATATATATTATATATATATGTATTCTGTTATTGTACTATTGATATTTTATTATATTATCTCGTGTCAAGAACAGTAAAATACACATTGTCCTGATTGATGCTACGAGAGTGAACATATACTTTTGTATAAGTATATATACAGACACAAAAACAAACACAATATAATTAAGTTATAGAAACCACACCTATTTTTTATTTTTTTTTTATGTTTTTTTTTTATTTTTATTTTTATTTTTATATACTTTATGAATAGAGTGTAGAGAGCATTCTGTATAAAGGCGGCTGGTGTGTTAAAAGATATGGCTGAAAAAGTTGATGGATATTATTGTCACACAACACAGATTTCGTTTTATTTCATTTTTGGTTTTTTTTTTATCCTCTATTTTTTCTTTTTTTTTTAATTTATATCACATTTTATATTGTGTGCGTGAAAATTTCGCATTAAAGATGATATATTTATTGGTTTTTCTTCAAAAAAAAAATGTCAATCATATTATCGCAATTAGTCTCGCGTATCAAATTTCAATAGAAATAATGTTAAATTATTTTATTTTCCTAAATTTTAAATATAATGAAAGTCTAGACAGCATCCAAAATCGAAAACATTTTTTCGTAACAAATTATTTTTGGTCTAAATACGTTAACCAGTATACAGTAAAACCTCTAATAGCGAGCATTTTACGGTAATAGTATAGCCATGGCAATCTTTTAATTCCTTAATAAAAATCATTTAGAAATATTCTCTTGAATATTTAGAAATAAGAATTTCATTTCACATGGTACTATCAAAGTCTTGAAAAAATATACCCAAAGACAAAATATGGTTTCTTTCAAAATTTAGTGGTAAGATATTGGGTCTTTAAACCAGTCAATAGACGAAGAATTTTGTGCTCATGAAAATTTATTTGTTTGCGAGAAATGAAGTCATTTACTAATTCTATTGAAAGATTATTATTAATAAATATATAATAACTTTTGGTATAATTTTATACCATCGATTTTCTCAAGACTGTGTGGTAATACCATGCACTATGGTTGATTTCTTCATATAAAAAGAGACTCGAAAAAAGAGGCATTACTGTACAATGTACATATTATATCGTATGCAACAAATAAAAAAAATGTCACCTTGACTCCTGAAACATATCTAACTCATAAGTAATATATCGTATCGACCGTCTCTGAATGCGAACGAGAATAATACTTAAATAACTTTTAAACACGACACAAATATTTACAAATGAATAAATTATTTTATTCAGCTTTTGCGGTAGGTTTTATGTTTTCATATTTTTATTTAGTTTGGTTCTTATTATAATTAGCATGTTTTACTTCATTATATTATTAATTTTTAACTAACTATTAACTAACAATAGAAAAACTGTTCTCGTTTTGTACATTTTACATTTTTAATTTTCACAAAAGAAAATAGATGGAATTAAACGAATTTTAATAAAAACTAATTCTTAATTATCAATATTTTCGAGACTAAAACATTAAATCAATTTCAAGATAATCGTTTTAATCTTAAATTAGTAAGCATGAATCTATTTAATTAGATTTACCCTAATTAAAATAAATGCGTCTACTGTTTGCGTATTGTATATCAGAAATAGTCATCGACTAATCGACTATGTTCTTAATATTAATTAATATATTTTTAATTGTATTATCTAAATTATATAATTTGGCGAAAAAAGAAACGAATTATGAACAGAAAATACAATCTAAATTTTCATTTTTAAATCCGATAAGTATTAAGTATTTAAGAGCTATTTTAAACACTGTTTTAAGTACAACGACACCTAAAAAAACTTTACATGTCCTTTTATTTAAAGTTGAAGAAAGAAATCTGTTACAGAAGATTATACTCATATAATGTTTTAATAAATATAAAAAAGAAAGTTTTATATTCGCTCAAGAAGTCAAATTACGTAATATGAAAATAATTTTTTCGTGGAATATATGTACCATGTTCCAAGAATCAATGAGATAAGTTTGTAGAAAAGGTTATACTTTCTTATGCAGAAATCGAAAGGAAATTGTACCGAAGTTACCATATGACCGTTTAAAAAAAATGAATATATTTCATAGTAAAGTAGGTATATTTATTTTACGTTCTTTAAAAAATATCGGATAAATCTACATAAAATGTAAACATACTTAAGCACCGAAATCACAAAATAGAAATTCCAGATATTTTACCATAAATCATATTTTCCATATGCTAATCCAAAAAAAAAAAAAGTTTTCTGCTCTACGCAAGCATATTGATTGAAAATGGAAAGACTTAAAGTTGATTGATATTCAAATATATATATTTTTTTTTTTTGTTTTTACGATTTTTTTTTTTTTTTGAGATTTTCATATGAATTCTATATTAATTCATTTCGATATGTTATGTGTTAGGAATTCTTAACAGGTAGCTAGAAAATATATAGTTTCATTGCAAAAATGGTCGATAAAAAGAATTTATGATATTTGGTTCGTGGTTGAAATAAGATTCTTTTTTTTTTTTTTTAAATACGTTTGACTGTTTTATTGATTGCTCACACCTTTTAACAGGTTTATTTCAATTTAAATCATATATCAATTTATATAAATAATAATGGGCATAATAAATATTTTGCGCCGTAATTTCATACATATTTCGTTTTGATGATTTTTCATTTATTTGTTGATTTTACATTCAGTTGCTTTTACATTTATTGAGTGCGGTGGGCTGAAATTATTGGCTTTTCATTTGATTATAGTATGCCGTTATATTACCTACTATATAGTATATATTACAGTGGCGGATCCAGGAATTTTCACAGAGGGGGTTTTCCATAAAGGTGTATCATCCACAGATAATATAAATAGAAAGACTGTGGCGGCAGTACTATCAATTATTCAATATAAATGTTTTGTACAAATAAATTAGACCGCCTTTTTTATTTCAATATGCTAAAATTACCTCCAAATGGTTCTTTAGAAGCAGTGGTGAAAGAAGTAGACGGAGAATTAGTAGTGTCATTTAACTTTTGTCGCTTTGTGAAAAAATTTTGAATATTTTTCTGACTCATTTTAAAATATCAGTATTTGAACTATTGATTAAAAAGTATTTATTTATTGATCCAAA
>JAABKK020020346.1:0-18794 GCA_011634745.2 Catotricha subobsoleta | reverse complement strand
TTTTTTTTTTTTTTTTTCTTTTTTTTATTTCTTACAAAATTGAAGTCGTGTACCAATTAATTGGCAGCTTGTTTTTTTACTTCAGATATTTATCAGATTTATTTTCACGCACAAAGTTTTATTATGAAATAAAGTAAAAATATTTAAAATTTCAACAATTCTATCATATGTCTGAGATTCATATTATAGACATTACCAGATTTCAAATGTAAGTAGCTGCTCTGCTCTGATCAAGTTTTTTTTCTCATATTTTTGCGCTAAAACATTTTTACCTTCTTATAAATCAAGTTTTTTTCTTCTTCTTCTATTTTTATTATTAAAAGGTATAAAAAAGCAAAATATTCTTCTAACCGCCATCGTAAATGTCCATCAAAAAATGATTAAATAAAATTGAAAGTGATATTTAGTCGCTTTAGTCATAATTTATAAATATATATTGTGTAATTACTGATTAGATATTAACATTTATACTTCATCAATAATAATATACCAAACGCTTCAAATAATACAAACTCAGTGCAGTGCAGTGCAGTGCACTTGGTAAAAGCAATTACTTATATTTTATTATCATAAATATTGTTAAATGAAATGAAGTTATAATAATAGTTATTAGTTGTTTTTAGTTGTATATATACAATGCCGTTCTATGTCTAGGCTTATAAAAGTTATTAATATGATGACTCGTTGTATGTTATACTATATACAATATAAAATCGTTCACTGATTTATGGTTAATCGTTTTAAAAATGAAAATTAATTTGTTATATCATTGTTTATTCAATTAAGTTGTTTTAATTTTGTCATATGTATTATTAAAAACGAAACTCAAATTATTGTTAAGGTTAATGACCATGCAATTAATGCACCAGAAAATTTACTACATATATCATTATTATATATTATTCCGTACACAATGCACATATTTTATGTGAAAAAAATGAAACAGACAATAACTGACTACTTCATCAAAATATTTGCACATAAATATGACAGAGAAATATGTAAATACAGAAATTTACTTGGTTAAATTAAACTTTTTATTCTAATTTTTTTAAATAGGTGCGTAAATTACTTAGAAAACGATAGACTGCACAAGCGGGGAACCCATTTAATTCTAACCCAAATACGTTCAACTTTTGTTGTTTTTTTTTTTTATATACATGATTACGATTATTAGTATGGAAAATTGAAAGTTAAAGATTCGATTTTTAAAAATTTGGTATTTTAAATTTCAAATACGATAATACAAGAAGTTAAATATCTGTTTATTCACAATATTCTCCACGGTTGCACATCATATAGAGATTATTTTATGATATTAAGTCTTTTAGCGGCGCTGATTGAAAAAACAAATAATTTATTTTGTTTATATTTATCACATTTTAAATTTAAAAATGTCTAAATCCATCCGATTGACCCAAGCCGCTGGATGTCCTATGTCATGAGGTGGCAACAGCAATTTTTGTCCCTCTATGAAAATTTCAATGTATTGAAAGCGATTTGGAGATAAGAGATATGTTTTTCCCACATTAAAGCATTTTGAGCATAGTTTTATGGTCCGGAATTCATCCACTTCAATGACATCACAATATTTTTTATTGAAGATGAGTTAAGTGCTTAAATAGTTTGGAAATCATTTCCCGTCAAATATCTAAACGTAAAATTAGAAATTATGTATTAAATTTTAAATAAATTGGCTGAAATTATATTGATGGGTCATTCCACGCTGAATGCGCCTTTTGTGTAACGATAGTTACCGATATTCAGCATAATGGTTTTTATTGCCATTTCTAAAATGCACTTTCAATAGAAAAGAGATTAAGTCAAAATTATTTATTATAATATGATAAACAATTTTAACTTACATCTCTTTCAATTGAAAGTAAATTTTAGAAACTATAATAAAAACAATTATGCTGAATATCGGTAACTATATCGTTACAGAAAATGTGCATTCAGTGTGGAATGACCGTGATAATAATAATTATTTAAAAAAAAGGATTTTTGTTGTATATTTACGCCAAATAAATAGCTTACATAGATGTTAAATTTTTAATCCAAGCGATAGCACCGACTTGAAACTTAATAATGTGATTATCATGTAAATTCCTGCAGAATTCACATAAAAAAATTGTAAGCTATTCATTCCATTTTTTTTTATTAATTTATTGTTTTTTTTGGAAACATTTAATATGTTCTTATACACATATTATAAAACGAAGTGTATATATATAAAACGCTATATTTGCTCATATTATAATAGAAAAAAAAAGTTTTCAATTATAACCCTTAAAAGTATCGATGTTAGTTATGGTTAAATAATTTCCAGACAAAAATCTGTGAAAATGAGAAATTTGAAAGATCATGAACAAACAAAATTAATTATTTAGTACAGAATGATATTAGCCATTTTTAATGGTACATACAAAAATCAACCAATTTTTTTTAAGTAACTTCCACATGACAAGAAATTCGTTGCAGAAATCAAAAAGAAGAAAACTGTGCATGTTTAGTAAAGCTCATAAGTATAGACAATTTTCATTCACATTTCATATTATTATTTAGTATTAGATTCATTTTTATATATAAAAAAAAAGAAAGAAAAATTGATTCATTTTTGTACCAAAATCAAAATTGTTTCATTTTTGTACTTACCGAATTTTTTTTAAATACCATTTTGTAACCATTTTTTTTAACTCTGGACTACCCACATAGATCTATAGTATTCAAAGAGAGAGGTAACAATTTACTTAACCAACAGATAAATAGATAGAAGAACAAAGCATTTTCATTTTATTACTTAATAGTCGCCACTTGAACTAGAATTTTTGACAAACCGGCACTTTAATAATCATAATTTATTTATTACATCAGAAACAGCGCTTGATTTTCTTCTTTTTTTATATATAGACAATAAAATAATTGATTTGAATAATATTTCTTTAATAATCACTTGTTAATTAATTGAAAAACTTTAATTTCGTGAGTTTGAAAGAGTAAAAAAAAAAGATGGCGATTTTATTGTGAAAAAAAAAATTAACATTTATAAAAACTTTCAGCATTGGAGATAAAAGCATTTTATTAATATGTGTATAGCGAAGTAGTATTAAGGAATGTTAGCTAATAAAAATAAAAATCCAAATAATTAATAAATAAAAAAAAAAAAAAAAATTGGGTGCTGGCTTTTTCATATGCGTGGCCAATGGACATTTTAAATGAAAGTGTAATTAATTTGTGTATAATACGTATTATGATTAAATAAAAAAACAGGAACTTTTTTAGAAGTACACAAACGAAATATTGAAATAAATTTAGATAAATTTAGATAAATTTAAAAATTCACCATTTATCATTTTCATCATTTTATTGAAATATTTTATAGATGACTGATGTGATGTTTGGCCTTAAACATACGAGTATAAATGTCATTTGTTGAAGAGCAATCACAATTATTCTTTAAAATAACCTTTGAAATCATTTCTGTGAAATATTATAGAAGAATTACAATTTAAATGCGCGAAGTATTTGATATTATCGCAATAAATCTATATATATTTATATTAAATATATATTTCATGAATATGTTTAACATATAATAAGATTTAGTTATTAAATAACAATAACCACAATGACATATATTCGTTTCATAACCACATCAAGAACTACATTAATATTAACAATATAAGTACTTTATTGGATATTATTACAGACGTAAAAAAAAAAAAACTAATAATAATTATATCCAAATAACATAACAGCTTAGAGTTGAATCCAAGATCTTACAATAAAAATACTTTTGACCCGCTGATATCAGAAAAATATCTGAAAGTAAATTTTTAAAATTGAAATATTATGTAGTGGCGAATCGTTAAAATAGTTTTTTTTTTTTTGTAAAGAAAGTCTATTTGAAATATATTAGATTAATTGATTAAGATACAATATTGAAAAGAAGGTGGTAGGTTGCCCACTTAACCATATACCATATATATAAATAATAAACAGAGACAGCTAACTTATTTATTGTGTAAACATATAATATATCTACCAGGTAAATATATTTGTAAGTTGTGACATAATATTATTTATACTTATTTTGGTCATAAAATAATACTCTCTGCACTAGAATAGAAATGGAAATTTATTTATATCATATATACTTATATATACACAAAATCGAAGTTTATGAAAATGAAATCAACGCCATTATAATAAAACGAATACACAATAATAAATGTAAGGAGTGGAGAAATTTCTGTTGTCTGGTATATATGATTTATGGATTGTTTTTGCGGTGTGTATTTAAATAAGTGTGTGTAGTTATTATGCAATTGGAAGGTATTGTTAATACATATTTTAAAAAAAAATATTACATACACATCTGTAATTTTTGTAAGGATTAAAATAAACAAAAAACTATCCCGTTCTTATTTAATTCACAAAATGTATTTATGAATTTATTAAACATAAAAAATGTATGGTCATGTCTACAAATATGTATTGTAATCACATTTAATGCAAAAACTACAATCAATATGCTGAAAAAAGAAATATTATTGTTAATAACACCCTTTATACTTTCTACATCCGCTCTATCGAAAATCAATAATTAATTATTTATTGACTCATTTATTATATTTGTGGATATGCAACGTGGGCGCCTCATTTATAAAACAATAATTCATTTTATATATGAAATATATAATATATATATAATTTGGTGATGTGACACCAAATGTTAGTTATTCAATATGGCAGACAATTATTTGTATTATTTTTTGAATCATAGTTTGTGGATGCGGTTTTATTTTTTTCTTTCGAGAAATTTTGCAAATGCTTTTGAGTAAGTCGTATTTAAGCACAATTCATTTGTACAGTTTTTCTTATGTTTGAAACACTGCAAAACTAAACACTTATTCGATTTCTGGCAATAGTAAATCAAAATATATAGCTTTGGTAAGTTGTAACTATCGAAATATCATAAATATATATTGCCTCATTTTTTCTTTAAAATAATTATTGCATACAAATACTTAATACAATTTAGTTTCGTTTCGATGCCAGAATCAAAAAATTAAAATATAATGTTTTGATTTGGATAAAATATTCTATTTTAGTTTGTATACTTTGGACTGGATGAATTCAATTTCATTTTATTTAATAATTCAGAATTTTTTCCATCAACTGTCTCCTTCAGGTGTTGCAGCATGTAAGACTACTATATTTTGTGATTATGAGCTTAATTTTATATATGTCCAAATTCTTTTGGTTGTTTTGAACCCACGCTGAAACAAAATGAAGACAATGAATATTAATTGCATTGTTGATAATTTAAGATTATTTTTTATTATTTTCCGTTAAATGTTTATATGTAATTCATGTGTTATTATACATTCCAGACATGCGTCACAATGAATATAAATCTTTTGTGAATACCAATTAACGCTGAGATTTTTATTAAATTGCGTCATGTTAATATTATCGTTAACATTGTACCACCTCAGCAAAATAATTTAATATTCTTCATGACTGCCACTTATTTTTGACTTTTATTAACATGTTTTAAAAACGTTAAACTATTTTAAAAAAAAAAAAAAAAAAAGTTGCAGGAATTATTCAACATTAAAATATTTTGGCTAGTTTGTTGACATCAGACTATTTTTTTTTTGTTGATTTTCTTATGGTAAAAAAGAATATCATCTGATAATATGGCCCTTGCACAAATTAACTATGAAATTAATCAATTTAATGTGTATTCTAATAAATGGCCCAACTCTAGCTCATTGTAAGTAACGACTTACTTTGTAATCGAAATGTTGAATAATTCTTAAACAACAATCAGATAAAACAAATCACCCAAAGCATATTAATTTGCACAACATTTTTTTTTTTTATGCTTTAATGTCTGGTAAATAACGACTAGGTCTGCAAATCAATCAATTCTCATTATAGAAAAAAAAAAAAAAAAACAATAAAAAAAGAATTAGAAAAAAAACGTGTCAGTTAAACGTTTTTTTTTCTTCTTGTTTTTAAAATATACAAATTAAATTACCATATACAAAGTTTCGGGCCACCTTGGTCCATGATCTAGATAATTCGTACACACAAATATTTTTTTAAATGATTTCTAAATATGACAACGAGCTGGATAATATTAGGCAATACTCAATATTGTCTAGTTATTTGTCGATTTTCGTAATACAGATTTAACAACGAACAACGACAACAACAACAACAACAACAGAAACAGAAACAGAAACATTTGTAACTAATCATTACAATACAAGTTGAAGTTTATTTTATTGCATTATTATTATTTTTTTTTTTTTGGCTTTTGGTTAAATCAATCTGATAAAATCTTTTTAAACAAGAAAATATCACGAAATTGGTTTCGTGTACATTTGATTAAATTAAGATAAAATAGTTGCTCTCTCTTTTCATGCGAGCACCTATAAAAATCCTACAGACAATTATTTAATTTATTTATTTTGATTTGGATAATACGCTGTATTCCGTATTTAATAGACAAAAGTCAAGTTCTCAATAAATTATCTTACAGAGATATCAAAAGAACTTTAAAGAAAACGTAAAAAGTAAATGGTTGAAATATATTTTAATTCTTGTAAAACAGTCTTTCAAATAAATAACTTGAAGGAAATTCAACTCTGCTTTTTTATATTGCAGCGTTTTTTTTTTAATTATGGTGTCGTAATTATAAAAGAGTTTTGTATTAATAATCATATTCTCACCAAATTCTTATACCTGCAACAAAATTGTTTTTTAAAATTTTGAAATTTTTAAAAAGTTCAATTCTTCAATTAAAGTGTGAGTATGCTTATTGTGCAGTGTGCACTAATTCAATATTGGAATTGTTAAAATGTCAACAATAATGTGATGATGAGTATATATAAATATATGTATCTGACTATCTATTATCTTTATTACTATTAAATATATATGTTTTAAATAATTCACAAAAGAATATCAAAACATGGAAAAAACCATAATGTGTGTGTGTGTGTTTTTTTTTTGCCAATGATATTTTAAATTAATAGAAATTGCACAAAAACTATTAATAAATGTATTCGTGCTTAAACATTTTTTGTTATTTGTTGATACTTCTTCACGCTATGAGTGATCTTTAACATATTATTATTCAGAAATAAATAAGGTGCCCTACAGGTTGTCGCTTTAAATACAATATATATATGCGCATAGAAAATATATCCCTTTAAATTGTAATAGATTTATAGAAATATTGAAAATAAATCAGTGAAAGGCATTTAATTTATATTTTCATAAAATATTATTATTTATGTGCAACATGCAAGTATATTTTATTTACATTGTCTCAAATTAACATCACATTATAACAGAAATTAAATAATTTTTTAAATGTTTTATTGGATATATAATTATATATGTACGTGTTGTCATCATCACCTTAACAGTATATTATCCGCGATATTTTACCTTAACAGAATTTCTGATCGTGCAGTAAATAAATGATTTTTTTTAAAAATATTTTTCCTTTTTTTTTTTTTATATATTTATGTTACATTAGGTGCACACTGCACACGTTGTGCATAATTTCCAAAATTGCTAAATAACTAAAATGAATTATTTATCATTAATGTCACTCAAATTTAGAATTCTTTGAGAGGTGTGTAATAGATTCAGGATAAATTTCATACATTTACGAAGAATAGCTAAATTTCTAATAAGGTTGACCATAAATTCTAAATTTGATTCATGTATATATTTCTGTTTGTTTGGTCGTAAATCAAACACAAATGCAAGTAAAATTATTGCAGTAAACTTAATAGTTTTCATTAAATAAAATTATACATATATATTCTTTAGCTTATGTCAATTTGTATGGAATTTTCTTGCACATTATAACGGAACTTGAACTTAACTTTTATTAATTTGTGTAATTAATTTCTTCTTCCTTTTTTTATTATTATATGCGAACTATGAGAGATGGTGTGATAGGATGAGATGACTATGAACATGACATATAATATAATCAATTAAGTTTTTTTATTTACTTTATAAATTTTTATTTAACTTTTTTTTTTTTTTTGTTAATATTCATTTTAAAACGTTTAAAACAATCAATAATATATAGGTATGATTTTTTTTCTAATTAATGAAAATCGTGTAGATAACAATCATTATGTCTTTATTTTTTTTTTTTGTTAATACTATTGATAAATATATTCAATACTTAGGTCTGAATTCAAGGTCTAGTTTTTGTTATTATGTTCTTATTCTCAATATCATTGCATATAGACAATTACAAAACAACATACATTGTTATGGTTTATTGGCGGGTATTTATCTACCTGTAATTTTCTATATATCTATTTGTTAACAAAAATGATATTTTTCATTAATTTATAATTGAAAATAAGAAACTGTATATAACATCTAAATAACATCTCTGTCATAGAATAATGTAAATTAATAATAGACATTACCGATTAGAAATATTATTTCAAATGTTTATAAATAGCTCTCAATGTTTTTATATATTTTTATATGTACACGGTAACGCATGATGAATATTATAGCCACCTACTGCAGCGTATAGTATAATAGAAAAAAATACCTAATGTTAATTTGAAAAATAAAAATTTCAATAAATAATATTTGTTTTGTATTGTTACTTTTTTTTAAATTAGTTAATTCATTAATTATAATTATTTATTTGTTTTTCTCGGCTTCATAATTTAATCATTTATATACTTGTATTCAAATAATTTACTCTCAGATCGCAAAAAAAAATCATTTCTACAATTATGGCGGCGTTTCAATCTGAATGTTGCAGAAGTCTTGGTGATTTTCATGACACAATTTAGAACAATTTTCTAGCCACCACACGTTTTTAGTCAATTGGAGAGGTCATCAATTATTTGGCGTATCAGCCAGCATGGAACATAATATAAAAACTGATGTATTGTATAAACATTATAATAAATAAATAAATTTTGATGGTTGTCATAATTATTGAGCATTTAATTTAATATCGATTACTGCACAAAGTATATACATTAGAAAATAATAATTTATATAATGTTTCATATTTGCAAAGAGTGATTTTATAAATATTTTATATGCAAAAGGTATTGCTCATATGATGTTCCTTATATATATATATAATGAATGATATTCAATTTAGTTTAGGCAATATTTCAGAGTAGCCAAGAGTTAATACCATGAAATCTAAAGTATAACTCTATTTATAATTATAATCCTACCTAATGACACCAATTTTTCTCTATTGTGCATGAATTTAGATAGCATCACTCTATTATTATAAATTACGTAGATATCAAAATATTTACCTATCAATCTAATTCTAAATAAGCCACTATTTCATAAAATGCTCAAATAGTGAATTACTTTTTTTCCAAAACATAATAAATCTAACTTTATCAAAGATAAATAATGGTGTTTATCAACAAATCATAAGCATTTATTGTTCTTACGGTTAAATATATTATTAAATTCTTACCTGCCTATCTCTCAAGGTCGTATCAAATGCGGAAACATATTTTCAGTTTCACAGATATAGCATTACATTACACGAAATAAAAAAAAAAAACCTAATTCATTTTCTATACTTACGCTGTATGAATTTGCAAATAAAAAAAAAAGTGTGTGTGTACACATATAAGAAAAAAAAAATAAACGAAGATAATTACATTTTTTCGTAATTCATTTTCAAGAAATTTCATGGTTCTTCTAACCGCAATGTAAAACGATATGGGTTTATTAACTAGTCGCAGTATACTCAGAGCAGAGCACTCAGCCCAATATTAATTTTATTCATGTCAGTACCTTGTTTATCATGCATGAATTTAATACTTATTAAATTTTTAAGTGAAACTCCATGACTGAATGATGTATACCTAACGATTTATTTATAGGCAACATCAGCCACTATAACAAAATTGGACTCTCTGAGCTGATCTGAATACCATTATAAACGCGAATAATGTTTTCTTTTTTTTTTTTTTGTGCATTTTTCGTTTTATACATTTTGTGTATTTTATTATCTTTTAAGATAATGTGATATGCTAAAAGCAATGTCAAAAATTAAATTTTACTTTTCGGCAAATCGTGGTGTTATTTTATTTATCGTTGTTATTTATTACCATTAATATAGATGTTTTATGAATCCAATATATATAAATATTCTCATCGCACTGGTTCCCATTTTGCTTATAAAAAGTCAATGGCGTTTGTATATTTTAAAATTAAAGATTGGGTAGGTAGCCAGTTAAGTTAAGTAGGTAATACGCGAAATAGTTTTATAATAGGTATATGTTATTGAATTATTCATAAAATTCAATATAAATTTGTAATGGCCTGCAGCTTGATTGCTCTGTTTTGTTTTTACCTTAAGTGACGACTGACGTTATATATAGAACACTATATAGAAAGAACAAAAAAAAACTGTAATTATGGTAATATTGGTTGGTAATTTGCATTGTTATATTTTTGTTTAGGCTATTTATTTATTTTTTTTCTCTCATCAACGATAGAGACATAAAACACACTTTGAAATATGGCTATATTTTTTTTCCCTTTTTGAGATGAAAGATGGAAGATTTAATATTCAAAACATCTCTGTGTCAGAAATTATGGGTTAGTTTTTACCGTTTATTATTGAGTCTGCATCTTGTAATTATATTTATTAAGAAACAATAAATTGATTTTTTGGATCAATTTGAAATTAAGTTAAGTTATTTTTCGAAATATATTTGGTATTTAGAAAAAAAAAAACAATAATAATAATAATATGTAGAAGGGTATGAAAAACGTTAACTACTTATACATATATTCTGATGGTGTGTTCACAAATTATTTTTATGATTTTCCTTATACAGCTTACAATGTAACGGATACAACATAATAAAAATTATACTACAAGTCTACAAGCATTCTAATATTGCAATACCTGACACATTGGCCGGCGGCTTGACACTATATACAATTTCCAAGAAATTCTTGTCATCATCAAATGATGTCTATTGTTTTTTTTTTCTTTTCTTTTTATAATCAATAAAATAATAATAATATTAATAAGTACGTAAGTACCCGATGTGCATTGGATATTTTGTGTATGAAGATATTTTATGTAGCAAATTATATATTCCATTCGTATAACCTTCTTTGCATATCAAAATATATAATTATTAAATTATTGTGATCGCACAAATGAAAATAAAAAAAGAAGAAATTAAAGATAATGAAAAAAAAAAAAACAATTATATGTTATTTTATTAAATGTGCGAGCGATGGTGTCAATGTTACCATAAAATCAACCATATTATTCATATTTATATATATTTTTCTTTGTACAATATATTATTATAGTTATAAGAGTCGGCTGAAGTCAATAAAGGAATTGAAAGAAAATTATATACGCAATTTGCATAATTTTATAAATATTTACGTCTGAAACATATTCGCACCATATAACTAAGATATACTATACGAAAAATTCAATCCTTCCAAACAATTTTTATACCATTTATGCCACCGCACCAAACATTATAAAATCTTTACCATACAAGTACTAAAAACAATCAAAATTATCGATTGTATTTGGCTTTAAGTCAAACGGCACATTATAATAACAATTCATACGAAAAAAATAAAAAAATAAAATAAAATAAATAAATATGAATGCTATTGAACTTGATTTTGTGTGTGTGTGCTTTTTTTTTTGTTTTCGGTTTTTTTTTTTTGTAGATATTTAATTTCAGACAGTACAAATCTTAAATTAGATATGAGATTGTTATTAAAAGCATTTCAATAAAAACTAATAATAATAAAACCTGAATAAATTGTTAATTATTGTACGTACGAAAATATTTCTAATAAGTAAGTACGTCGTATAATATTCCATAAGTAGTAACAAATTTTATTGTCGATTTTTATTTGATTAATTTTTTTTTTTTTTTTCATATTAAGAATTTAGCTGTTTTCCTTCACGTCACCATATTTGGTGTACAAATTAAAGTTTTAACTAATTCCTGTATGCTCTGATCAATTTGATCACCTTAATTATGATTTGTTTTGTTTTTTTTTTTATATAATAATTTCTATAATTTTTTTTTTTGGCCTACCAAGCATTTCAAACATAAACAAAGTTACTTGACATTTTAAAATCAACATATTTATTATTTTATACAATTTATTGAAGTTCTAAATGGCATTTGTCAAATTAACTAAATTGTTTACCTGTTGTGCTGGTTATTTATATTTTTTTTTTCTTGTTTAAGTTAACAGTTTTATCTATGATTAACATCTATTAGTTAATTTATTATGCATGATAAGAATATATATAACTTATAACGTGCTATTGGATTGGCGTATTGATTTCAACTGAATGTAATAAAGTGGATAGTAATAAGTCATTTTGGTCACTTAGGATCATTTTGAATCACTTTGAGTTACCTCAAATTATTATCTAGACTTTCTGAAAATTACAGAACTCATCGTAGAAATTCCAACGATACCAGTGATGGAGCGATTAAATCGATATATTGAATCAATATGTTCAATCAATAAATTATATTATTGTTTATGATAAATATTTATAATTGTTACACAGGTTTTAAAAAACAAATTATCTAACGATCAAAAATATCATTAAATTTTATATTAATGTTTGAACAAATTTAATAATAAATATAATACGCATATTTTGTCGGAAGCATTTTCTGAACTTTATTTAAAGATTAATATAAATTTACTGATGACATACACGAATGCATGATATTGTGATTTTTAACATTTGCAATCATTTTCATGTATAAAAATGAGAGAAACGGAACGTCTTATTAGCTATTAACGCTCACATGATTCAAAATCAACCCTACAGAAAATATATGATCACACAGAAATATATACATATATATTTAATATAACAGCATTCAACCGATAAACACAACTTTTAAACACTAAAAACATTTTCTTCAAAACAATAAATCAAGACAATTCATTTATAAGTTGTTGATGTTACACATGCAGCAATAATCTCATAACGTAACAATAAAAACAAAAAAACTTGATTTTCCTTATAAAGCACCATAAGAATATATTTTATTTCCAAAAAACATAGACATAAAAAATCTAAATTCCATAAAATCTTTAATGTCTCAAGGTCTTCTTCATCTTCTGTACGTCGTCATCATCATTTGTAATTACATATGATTTCTTCTAATATCACTGATTTTTGTTTAATTTAATCTTTGTTTATTTTTTTGCTTTTTTGTATTTTACTTCTTTTTTATAGTATTTTTGTGAGCATAGCGCCGCGTAAGCGCATATGAACATAATATTCAAGGTTAAAAGTGATCCATTTCAAATTCTAATTATATGTACCTGTTAATTTATCTAATTGGTTTAAATGCTTGAAAAATAATAATAATAATAATAATAATAATAAGTAATATGCGAAGAAAAAACAACAAGCTTTGTCTTTCATACTCACGATCACGAAACATGAAGTGAAGTATGTATTACTAATTGAATTATGTGTATGCGAAACATAAATTATTTTTTTTCTCATTAGTTTCTGGAGATTTTTTGTTGGAATTTCATTTTTTATGTTTTTTACTTTATAATTGTTCAAGTAATTATTATGATTTTTATAATTCATAGTTTCAAATTGTATTTAAAAAATTATTCATTTTTTATTCATTTATTGTTTCTGTGTATGGCCACATTTTTGGAATCTGCTAATAGGTCATATCACATAATGAAAAATATTTATTTAGTTTTCACTATGAATTGAATTATCGAATTAATCTTATGCCTATTATGTATAACGAAATCGATCTTACCGAAGTCATAACCCGTACGTTGTTAATATTCTCGCCTTTGTCATCAATCATCAATGGATGGCGCATGTACTCTTTGAAAGAAGGATCTCTTAAAGATGAGGCAGTGTTGTGAGTAGGGTATATATCAATTTTGTAATGATCGATTTGCATACATTTCTCAGATCAAAAAGAAATATTAATGATCTGATTTAAGATCACGCCTATAAAAACCAAATATTAATCATAATCTGTATATCGTTCGTTCTTAGATCACATATTAGATCATTTCAAAAATAAAATAACTTTGAAAACACATAATATTTGTTCGACTTTTCTACATAATATTTTAATTATCAATTATTAAATGAATATTTTAAATATAAATTTCTGATTTAAAAGAATAATCAATCTGTTCTTTGCTTCTTTAAGACAAAATGATCTAAACAAAATATTGAATTAGATTAAATATTACCAAAAACGATCTGATTTAGATCGCGATCTGATCGGTAAAGGGGGAACAAGAGTCGAACTAAACAATTCAAAATCTGATCGATTCAATTTTTAGCTTTAAATTGTGAATTGTTTCACTATACTATTCTTCAATTTTGATATTCCAAGTATGTATGTTGTTGCTCTGATCGATTCGATTGATTTAAAAATCACTAAGAAAAAATAAATACATGAAACGATACAGCCCAGTTCATAGTCAGGTAACTGCTCAAACTTACAATTTACATAATCGCATATTATATAAATATTTGTTATCCAAAATGTAAATACATAATATTCTTCTACATCTCACACATTCTATGCTTTTTTTTTCTTTCTATAATTCTTTTACTTTTTATTAGTTATTATAATAAATGGCTATCTAAAATCGTTAAGCGATATATAAAAAAAAAAAGAGCGTGACCAAATACTATAAACTACAGAATTAATCCATATAATTTCACATTATTAAATTTTAAGTGTTGAATTTAAATCCAAAAAGTAATTTTCGCCTTCTATTATTCTTCTCGCATGCTATTTATAATAATGGAATATGAACTGAACATTTAACGCTAAGAATTAGTTTTTCTATTATAACGATTTTTCTAGTTTACTTTAAACTTTCAACAATTAAGTTTCGATATGCATAGGATATACAACACATATTACACACCATGCCAATGATGATTATTCTAATGTTCTTTTTATAAATTCTACCTAAAGGCTATTATTACTACACAACCAAGTGAATGATTTTTTTTTATTTTTTTAGAAAATAAAAAAAAAACACTATTTTCTTTTAAAATAGAGTTCAAATTTTTAGTTTTTTTTTTTTTTTATTTCTATGTTCCTTAATGACAACAAAAAAATATATATATTTATATATAGTCTAAATTATTGGTGGTATTATTTTATATTACCAAAATATCAAATACATTTTTAACGCCTTGATAGATTTGTAGCGATTAAAATATTTTTCACTTGTGTGTATGTAATTGTAATATTATGTGTAATTGATTTAAATGAACATCATTTTAGTGAACATTAATATTTATTTATTTTTTTGGTATATGCAATAATAACCAAACAATGATCTTTTTTATTTATTTATTTATTTTTTGTCTAGTAAATACAGAAGAACTGGTCAAAACAGTTTCATAAGAAGCAAAAAAACAAAAAAAAAATCAACAAAATTAAATTTAATATGCTCACATGTAATATAAATATAATAAAATGATTTAAATTAATTATAGATACTGGGTATGTTGCGCGCACCATTATTATAAAGAATGAATAAAATGAAAAAATATGGATAAAAAAATACGATAATTTAATAAGTTTTATTTATTATAGTTGTTACTTCCAGGTATTACATAATATTAGAATAAAAAAAAAAAAACGTTATTCATGATTTAATAATATGATTACTCGTGTTATTACGATTCAAATCTATTTACAGAACTTTGGAAAGATATTGAACTTCAATTAAATGCAGTTTTTTAAGGTCATTTTTAGATCGAAAAGATTTTTTATTTATTTATTTATATTGGGTGTCATCGTTTTTAAAGGATTTTGATTTGAAATTAAATTTAAAAGGTAAATATGGACTTAAGAAATTATTTGGATAATAAAACTAGAAGCGAGAAAGATCTTAGTTAGATCTATGAGCGCACCCGACAAATCGAATTTAATTATTAAATTACTAAATAAGAATTCACTCAGGCATTTATAATGGACACCATTTTCTGTAACTCGTATGTTAACATTAATGTAAATTATCAGTCAAATAATATTTCACTCACTTCTGTTTTTGAAGAAAATCGAATAAATCATGATTTTTTTTTATTTATTTGATTTTTGTAATCTCACCCTGGCCCGAATGATGTGTCATACACTCACACCTCTATTCAGCTCCTTGTTTCTAAATATCGGGTCGGAATTTGTCGAGAGCTAATTTCAATCAGTGAATCAAACCGGAGCTGCTCTGAACCGAACTGAACCGCCTGGGCTGCACCGAACCGAAAATTTTGAACAATTTTTTAGAAGGGTTTGATTCACTGGTTTCAATATTATTAAATCTATTATGTTATCTCTTTATTCTGTTTAACTTATTTTATTTACATGAAGGGATATATTCAGTACAATAGATATTATAATCGAAGGAACGCACTAGATAGATTTTAAATGCTGATATGACACAATAGAATCATGTGATGCGGATACAAATTCTACTATTTCAAACATTTTCTGTATTTTATTTCTTTGAACAGAAAATTCGAAAAATAATATATAAAATAAAAATAAAATATATTTATTATACTTATTTTGTTAAATATACCATAAATGCCTTTATTTCATTTAATAACCAAAATAAAACCAAAACTAAAAATAACATCTACAATAAAAACACCAAATACAAAAGCGAATATACCATTTAATATAAAGATATAAATATATTTATTGTTCGCGTAAATTGTCTATGATATGAAATAAACACAAAATAAGAAAAAAGATGAAAAGATGAAAAGTTCTTTTAAAGAATAAAAAAAAATATCCTTAATATGTAAAAACGTTCTAGCTAAGATAAGAGATTGAAATCTTTATTGGAATGTAAACAGAGTCCAGAAACAAAAATAAAACTAAAAGAAAAACAATATAATATATGAATGAGTATGGACTGCGGATGAATATAACCACGTTAAAAACATTTGAATATACGTATATAAATATAATATTATCTAATATTTTGTCATGCCATATTCATACATAAAAACTTACTACAATGGTATTGTGTATTTAAAATATTATTGCTTTAGAATAGTTTTACCCGAAACACCGAAAGATATGAATATTGTTTTACATTATTATGGAAACAAAAATAGTGGGTGTTTGTGTTGATTTTAAATTATGTGTTTGTTTATTATTTAGATCGTACCTACTGCATGCACTCGTATTATTGTTATAAATGGTGTATGGATGGCGGCGGTGTCACTGTATTTTCTCTATTATAAATAAATAAATATATATATAGATATATAGTGGCTTGGCCTGGTGTGTGCGCTTACCAAATGGTAAGATTGTTAAATTACACTAATAATATATGTATATAATAGAAAATGTAATAAAATACATAAAGTTGTACTTAAACATTTTAACAATATTAACATATATTTTTATATTATATTATTTATTTTATTTTTTTGTTTTTTTTTTTTATAATGTAAGTACATATAAAATAAAATCCTATCGAACAACTTATATAGAAATATTAGCCGCTGAAAGAGAGAAAGAGAGAAAGAGAGTTCAATAACATTTATGTTAACACTTTAAAGACGTTTTTAAATGTTTTATTTCTATAAAATTACATAATAATATATTATGTAAAATATGGTATTTATGTGAAATATAAATTATTTATTTATCTCGGATATTTTGTGTGTACTTAACTTTTATCCACTATAATAACTAACCTATAAAATGAAAAAAAAAAATAAAGAAGAAAAATCTTTATATTTCACGATTATTAGAGGATTCATTGAAACATGTATCAAGACATCACAAAACAAAAAATAAATAAATAAATAAATTAAATATAAAATAAAATGAAATAAGTACAAAAACGAAAATAGATTTTATTTTGTTATTTAATCGTTATGTAGATATTTCCTCATAATAATAAATGGTGAGGCGCTACATGCTGGCTTTTAATATTGATGCATCTCATTGAATAAAAATTAATACTGTTAAATCTGTCAACTAAATATGTACTATAAATAACGAAGACTGTTATAAATTGTGTTACGATGAACCTATATATATGCGATTTTTATCAAACATGACTGAAATCGCACCTTAATGCAGGATATTTATTTGTTTTCAACTTCGTGTATACAAACAATATTGTTTTATCTAATTTATGAAAAATCATTGACATTTTTATCAAACTCTGTGGGACAATAAAACTTTTTCGAAAATGACATATCTGAAAAATATCATTGACTTAGCGCATGAAATCAGTAAGTATATATATATATTACATATTTTTCAGGAGAGCAATGTTAATCCAGTAATTAAAATATTTGCGATGGTTTTGTGAGCAACGTCTTTAGGAGCAGCACCAGAAGCAAATTTTGAAATGTACATTAAAAAAATTATTATTTATTATTTATTCATTTACTCATCAAATTTAATTAGGTGATTCTTACTTATCACCATTCATTAATTCTTTAATTAATCTTCGACAACATTTACATTAATATATATTTATTCCATTAATTTACCATAATTTAAACATACAATTTTGACAGACCATCAAAAAAAAAAACAATGATTTTTAAATAGAATCATGTAAACAGCAACAGAAAAAAACAAGCTACCAATTAGATTAGTACAGAACTTCATTTTTGCGAGTATTAAATTCATAAACAAAGAAAAATAATAATCCCTAGCA
Source organism: Catotricha subobsoleta (assembly GCA_011634745.2). Lineage (NCBI taxonomy): Eukaryota > Metazoa > Arthropoda > Insecta > Diptera > Cecidomyiidae > Catotricha > Catotricha subobsoleta. Next base: position 14 of record JAABKK020020346.1, on the reverse strand, counting down.
TTATTTTATCTTCC
>JAABKK020020335.1:0-18794 GCA_011634745.2 Catotricha subobsoleta | reverse complement strand
ATGTAACATTTTGAGTACCTACCCAGGCTTTTTCGATTTTTCTCCATATAAAAATTGGTCACCCTAATATGTATAATTGTATATATATGAAAATAGTCAGTATTAAATTAAATTAAATTCAATAGCATAAAACTGATTGAATGTTTCGAATGAAATATAGCAAAGCTCAACTCGTTTTATTAAAAAATAAATAAATATAAATTCATTTGGACATCGAATAACATTATTTATAGAAAACAAGATAATTAATACCCAAAATTTTAAATACCTTCTGTTAACGATTTAAAACACATAAAAAAATTAACCGCAATTATGTAACAGTTTCATTTATTCTATATATAATATAGCTATAGTAATTACTAACCGCTAATGGTTTATTTTGCTTTTTTTTTTATGTATTTGTTGTTGTTTTTTTTTTTTTAATAAATTAATGTTATTTATAAATAAATGTAATCCAAATTTATTAATAAGTTTTCAATGGAAGTCAATAAATTCAATTATAATTAAAAAAAAAGCCTTCTATTTTTAAATAAATTGGGAAACAGTTTAAAAACGAGAATCAAATAATTTGGCGAATCGAAATTTGCATAAAAAGCATGTCTAAGAAACACTTGAGAATCTTCACCGATAAATGCGAAAATGAATTAAATTAAAAAAAAACTCCCAAAACCTTAAATATAACTGAATAACACAGTGTTTTTATTGTTGCGGTAAGACTGATTTAGTTTGATACTAATATAATCAATATATCTATAAATCCACAAATTAACTTAAAATATCACCTATCATTTGTAAAATGCATTTGCAAAAATCCAACCAAAATTAAATCGTTTCTATTATAAATAATAATATATTCCAAGAAGTACCTTTCGCTGAAACATAATCTGAATATATTCAACCTAGCAGACATACAACACGAAAGCTTATAATATATTAAGTGTATATTTGTATATAGAAAATGAATTGACATTATTAATTTGGAAGGCTGTAAATACATATAAATTTTATCATTGATATACGAAATGGCATAAAGAAAAGTGTATTAAAGCATTTCTCTTTGATAATATATGTATGTATGTATAGAAAGCCTTACACAAATACATGTAAATAATAAATTTATTCATATAATAAAAATGTATTATTCTGATATATACCTACGTCAATTTTTATGGAAGTATGTACCATATTGTTATGCCCTAATATGTTTTGCATTACCTCTAGAACAGGAATTTGGTAAATTATATGTACCAAAAGCTCGTTCATATAAGTTAAAGTGAACATATACTAGTGGGCTGTGTATAGGTTACCAAATTTGAGATAAAAGGAATGGGAACATGGTTTTGTACTTAAAGAAAGAGTAATCCCTTCTATTATTTTTTTTTTTTTGTATGTGTCTATATTACCTATATATTCATGGTTATATTATGTAATATCATTTTATGTAATCACAAAATGTGTACTAGGTTCGTAATATTGGTACTTCTGTCTGTATTTACAGATTTTTCTACGAAATAACATAGGTATATATTTTTCAATATTTACAGTAGAGAAGATGTGATGAAAAAAGAAATTCTCCAAAAAAAAGTCTTCATCCATTTCCTTTTGCCGTTTTTGTATTAGTATGGTTAAACGAAAAAAATGTTTATTTCTTCTGTGCCTTTTTTTTTTAATAATAAATTGTGGCGGTGTGGCAGCATATTGAACTCAATGTTGGTTTTGTTCATTATGTTATATATTCGACGTTTCCATACATACATTTTTACAACACATTATATATAATAATATAAAAAGTTTTTTTTTTTTTTAAATATTTAATGATTTTTCCGGGTTATCTCCATGGAAAATGTTTTCTATTGTTGTGGGCTTTTCCTTCATTTAATATAGAAGAAAACAAAATTGATAAAACGTTTGTTCAGAAAAAAAAAATACTGAAGTTAGTTTTTTATGAGTATAATAACTGAATATATATATTATATAGGATAGGTGTCTACAATAATTATGTGTCTGTCGTATAGTAGACGTAGTGCTCTTTTTTTTTATTAAAGGTTTCGTGTATTTAATATAATTAAGAAAAATAATTAAGTTGTTCGGTCGAGTACATTCAACAAGAACAATGGGCTATTCATTTCAAATAAATGTATATATAATTAATGTCCTATAAAAAAAAAAGGAAGATAAATGATTCAGACTTAAAATATTACTATTTCACAGACTAGCTGTGTGTATTTTAAATTGCGTAAATTGGATTATTCTCAAATAGAATCTGTTAGAACAATTACATGTGACTTTTGTTGGGTACTTTCGAAAATGGCCATCGTAAATATTTGCTATTATTAAATGGCAATTTAATGTTAAAGCATTAATAAATAAACAAATGTTTTTTGTAAATATTGTCTCACATAAAACAAACAGCGATATGAATGGATTTATGGAAATTTCGTAATTATCCAAATGTGAGTCGAAGCTTTCCTATTTAAAGTTCAAACCCGGAATGGCAAAACTATTTACAAAAATATGCATATTTTTTTTCTTTTTTTTTATTAGGAAATTCCTCTGAAATTTCATAAATGCTTTAAAATGATGAAATTTTCAGAGAAAAGCTTTCTATTCATCTTTCAATAATAAAAAAAATAATTTTTTTGCTTGCTGTATAACACAAAGATTTTTGTTTTTTTTTTTTTGTAATATTATAAATGGATGGTACATGGTAAATTGCTTTAAATAAATGGAATGGTAGTGTTGGCGGGTGGTGCGGATATATCGTTAAATGCTGAGTTGAGAAGGGCGCTATAATCTGCTTTGGATAAGTGGCTATTAAAAAGATTTGCGACTGTTATTTTTATCCTTTCCATGTTCAAAATTGCATAACAGAATAACACTTCTGGTGCGGGTATATTTACTCTTAATATATATTTCAATGGATGTGTATTGCACGATAGATGAATAACACATATACACAAAAACATTGCGATACGTACAAATATGTACAATGTACATGTAAAATGTATAAAACAGCAAGCAGCGTCAATTTTAAAGCTCCTCATACACATTATATAAAATTTGTTATACACTTGTGTATAATACCATCAGTTATATTGTACGCGCATAAAACAATTAAGGATTAAGTTGCCTCTTCTTGGGCGCGTCCTTTTCAATTGTGTATTGTGCCATCGAATAAGAAGTAAAGAAAAAAAAAAAAAAGAATGCTAGCAGCCACCTATTTAGTTTTTCTTCTTCTTTTTTTTTATCGCTAATACAAAAACAAAACAAAAACACAACACCATAAGCATAACGAACGAAATGGTCCTTTTTATAAAACCATATAAAAACCAAAAGAAACAACGTAAAATAATAAGCAACCACTACAAGGTAGCCGTAGTCAACCAACGGCACCATCCACCACTTATAATGGGATTAAAATAAATTTATTATATATAATTTAAGACCGTTCAACAGAAAACGTTGTTTTTTTTACGTTTTTTTTATATATAATTATATTTTTTTGTAATACTTTGGCTCTCGTTTCCATATAGTTAGTTATCGTTTTATACTGTTTGTCGTTAGTCATTTTGACGTTTATTAAAAAAATACAAGAAAATTTATTGTTTTGTCTATCCATATTTTAATACTTTTGTTCTTCATATAAAATGCGTTGGTAATTTAAACATATATAAAAGGCCCTATAAATTAAATTCAAAATGAAAAAGTAAAATTGAAAAAGATTTGTGTATATGTGCGTGTGGGCGTTTGTGAGGTGAGTATTTATTTATGTTCTGAATTACTTACGTCTACTGATACTCCAGGTAATACAAATACTTGAGCTGGTGGCATATCTCTGGGAACATAGCGATAAAATTCGTTGCCATCTTTGTACCACTTCACTGAATATAACGCTTCGCCATCTAAATCATAGTGACATTCTAATCGTGCTGAACTATCGCGTACTGTGTGATTTGGTATTCGAACTTCTGTTAGTCTTAATCCAAATGAAAATCCTGTTAAGAAGATAATAAAAAAAAAAAGTTAATAATTTTATCGTTAATATTTTTTTAAAAATAATTACAAGTAAAATATGTTTTTAAAAATCAGTTTATTTCGGCATATACTTTATAAAGCAGGCAAACCAAACTGTATATATACTTAACTGCATAATAAAGTACTAGTAGAGAAGTATATACCTACTTTGAAAATTATTAGCATACATTTATTTTGAATAAAAAGTGTAGGTGGACGAGTGGGTGGGTAAGACATAAATAGAAGTAAATAAATCAAGTTTATTTTTAAAAATCTATAAATAGCTCAATTTAAAAATCGATTTGCATATTATTTTTTTTTCATAATTTTATATTTTCAATATAATTTTAATTATGTACAGAGTGCTTTTCTCGATTACAAAGAGGAATATCTTGGAATTTTGATTATACGTTTTCCAGAAATTCATTTTATTTGGATACAAATGTTTGATGTAAAGTTTAATCAAATTAATTTCTCGAAAATATAATCGAAATTCCAAAGGCATCCATTTCAGTAATAAATTTCCTTTTATTTATAAACTCCTTAAAATAAATTGTAAATTAATTTAAATTCATTATTTAACCATCTCGAAAATACTATGAGCACAAAAATAGCATTGAGATAATTTTTCAGTAAAAAATAAAATCATCAACAAAAAAAAAACAGGCAAATACTTTTACGTGTTTTACTAAATTCAGTTAAAATATTTCATGTTTAGTTTCTGCAAAATACCACCATAAATATGAAGCGAAGTGTATAATAAAATAGAATATTTACAATAGTACGAATGGATTTTGTGTTCTGGATGGTGTTTTGTTTCAAATAAATAAAAACCGTCCAGAGTGCCCTATTTCTTTTTTGAGTACCCAAAAATAAATATACATAATATTATAAAACAAAAAAACGAAAAAAAAAATAAAAGAACAAAAAAAATAAAAGAACTGAAATAAATAAAACGAAAAAGAAGAAAGAAAAAAAATTCAACCACTCTGCTGGTTCGTTTACAGTTTACAATGAACCAAAGCAAATTCATTTTTGGTGTAGCCAAGCACACAAAATATATGTACAAGTGGGTACATTAAAATATATAATATTGTATTATTGTATGGAAATACACACTAAACATATATTCAATGTTATTAAAGCGAAACATCGCTCGAATATAATATATTCGATAAACATCAGAATAGAATAGAACAAAATGAAAATCGAAATATAAAAGCTACCCTCTCTTTGCCAATAAATCACAGTTTATTCAAGCACAACGGCAGCAACGGCAGTATGCACTGTGTGATGGTGGTTTCAACTTGTTTTGAATGTCGTTTGATTTAACCGCTGATTTCAAATTTTCCTCTCTTAACATTCTGTAATAATGTATGGATAGATAGAGTTACGTTTTGTACGTGCATTTCAGGCTATGAATACAATTGTTACATGTGCAATCGGAAAATAAATTGCATTTTTATTCATATGGACACAGTGAGTGTGTATGTGAGTTTTTGGGTTTATTATTATTTCAACTTTTTCAAATTTTTCTTTTTTCGAATGATTTGTTTTTGATTTTTTTTTTTGTGAAGCAATTTTTTGTGGAAACACGACTGCATTTCTATTTACATCATTTACCAACGAATAATTGATTCCTTCTTCATTTTAAACGATCATATTTTACAGAAGGATTTATAAATTTAAATACATTTTAAATAAACTAATAGATGGTTTCATACTTTTATATAGATATACGTACCTACTCATATATATTTCTGTTTGAAATAACAGATAAACGAGCTGCCATTATTTTTTTTTAAAGAATATTAGAAATGTTATTAAAAGTGGCAGAATTTTATTCTTTTCAAAACATATAGCTTTTGATCTTAAACCCTTCATTTAATTAAACCACCAAATCGGATCTTTAAAACCAATAAACATCCAGATCGAATCTTAAACTTATATATTTTATCGAACACAAAAAAATAAAGTATTAGTTTCCTAAAATGGTTTTTTTCTATTTATCTTTATATTAATTTTTTTTCGTGCGGAATTTTCTGACTAGAATAGTATTTTTTTCTTCTATGTTTTCCATCTGTTTTAAAAATAATCAGAAGAAATAAATATAAAAAACAAATTCCAAATATTTTGGTTTAAATCAAGAAAACCGATTAAAGCAAAAAGTCACTAAATGTTTATTTCTTTGATTTTTTTTTTATTAAATCGCGATATTTTTCAATTTTTTCATTTTAAATTTTCTATTTTATTTTAATTAAAAATCGAATTTTCATAAAATACAGGACAGTTTAATTTGTTCAATATGTAGAATTATTCTATAACATATATCAGATTAAAAATAATAACAAAGGAAAATACGATTGACATGCGACCATGAAAATAAATTCATGAAATTTGATAAGGTCACGTTCTTATATATTGTCGAAACCAAATCACCCTTATAATTCCCATTTTGTGTTTTTTTTTTCACTCTAAATAGTATGTCGGCAGACTTAATCAGTTTTATTTTTAACAATCATGCTTATTAATTAAGCAAAAAGAAAAAAAAAAATAGAAAAATTATTTAATTAAAAGAGAGAAAGAAAAACAAAAATAACAGACTGGTGAGACAGTCCAGCATTGTAATTTACTAAATCTTTAATTAGTCAGCACATTTTTGTTTTCCATTCACTTTACTTAATTCATATATATATATATATATATATTTAGCCACGGCAAAATACAATCTAATTTATACTTATAGTTATAATTATTAAGTAAACCTCTATTTTTTTTGTGATATTATAATTTAGTATAACAGTAATTTTAATTACTAAAAATTGAAATATATTCATTGGCTTGTACGAAACGTGGTAGTCATATTTACCCGAAACAACGTGACAAATTTCTTGTTCCGCTGATTACATAAATAAAATAAATAAAAAAAAATGTTCATTTGTATTTAATAAAATGCTTATTATTAAAAATATATTATATAGAGGAGATTACGTTTAATTAAACTCATACCACAATATCAAAAACCATATTATTTATAACTTCAGAAATTTATAATATAGAATAATATACTTATATAGTATATATATATATTATATAAACCAATCCAAAAAAAAATACTACATATATACCGATTTTGGTGGTTGATGGTAATTTATTATTAATTATATTTATAATGTAAATATGAGCTCATGCATGCGATCATAATATATCTGTTTGAATAACATATACTTTTTTATACATATACATCAACATCATGAATAAAATGGATGTTTGTAAATTAATAATATGACTTTGTAAATACTTACATATCACTTATAATATAGTAGTCATTGATCGTACCATTCATATACAATACAACACCAACACATCAAAGTAAACCTGTCTAGTTAAAATATACCTGAAATATATTCGTATAGTCGACCTGGTTTATACTAACTACTTAGAGCTATGTTATTTTCCTTTCCTTCTTTTTTTTTTCTTCATTCTTTTATATTAGTAGATTGTCGGTACTATTATTATAATTATAATAATATGAACTAAGTATATAATAGCCTCGGTTATTGTTTTAACGGCCATGTTTACTTACAGTGATTTTCTTGGAAAATTATACATTACACGCAATTTATGTTCTACTAAAAAATTGTAGATAAATTAGAACCTATATAATATACAGCTAGACATTTTGAAATTAAATATGTAGTTTATATGAAAGTCTGTATTGCTGTACGTTAGTTAAGTAAATATGTAGCTATTTAAATCGTGATTAAAATATAAAGAAAAAAACAACAAGTTTTGAATAAACTTACTGAAAAAAAAAATGGTTCATGAAGTAATACTCTGTTTATGTTTCAAAAAGCTTTTAGTGGACAAAATTTATTTTGACGGTTTTTCACTTCAATGGTTGTGACACATTTAGTCAATGTAAAAACGAGCCGAGTTGATAGAAACGATTTACTTTAACCTAGTTCATTTTTTTAAAATTGTTTTATAAATTTAGGCAGTAACTGATCTGCCCTGGGCACCTCTATCACATAGGTATAAGCTACTTACATTGTTGTTAATCCATTAAAAAAAAAAACTTATATAAGAAAGTATGTCTATCTAAGGTACAAAGAATATTCTTTGTTAAGACACATTTTTTTTTTTTTATTTTAAATTTAATTGAGAATTTAATCCAATTTACCCAAAATTTGTAATTTGTGCATAAAGTAATTATTGTTTTAAGTTTCTAGCTACATCTTCAGTATATTCTAAGTTAAATCTGTATTTAAATTATAAAATTTATATTCGTTTTTGCATTTATTTGATTATGTTCAGGATGTGCGTCAATTTTCGGAACAGCTTTTTATTTTAAATAAATAAAATATGAAAATAATAGAATAATGGAAAACGGAAACCGGAAATTAAGCTTTCAATTTAGATTAGCCGAAATAACTAAGCACCTACATCCTACATTCAACATTTAATTTTACCCAAAAAAAAAAAATGAAAAAAAAAACAAAAATATGATTACATTTAACATAAAATTCTACACATAATCATTAATATAGTGGCACGCAGTGGTATTAATAAAATTCGTGGTGTCGGTACAATTTAAAAGGTAAAGGTTGTTACATCATTTTTGTTTTTGCTTTTCTTTTGATTTTTTTTTTATAATTTAATATATTTTTAAACTTTACAACATTCGAAGTTCCAATATTACATATATTACTGATTTCAATTTCGTTTTTATTTTTTTTATTTTTTTATCATATAATGGCTTTTCGAACTTTTTCAATATCATCCTAATTGATAACAATACCCGTTCGTTAAACAGAGCAACAATGTGATGTCAACAGAAAAGTTTCACTTCTAATATATAACGTCAACATCATGTTCTATAGTTAAATAATTTGCCATCAAAAACCTTTTCACTTTTCAGCGATAGTGTGTTTGTTTGTTGGTTTTGTTTGGTTTGGTTTGGTTTGGTTTGGTTTTTCTTTATATATATAAGTATATATATTTTTTTATTTAAAAACATTTGCATAATTTTATGTATAATAATATAATTTCTCTAGCTTGATAACTTACATTTTAACATAAAATAATAAAATATAAAAAAAATAAAAATATATATATATACATTACACATATATAATTATATATAGTATATACAATAATATAAATGTTATGATTGTTTCTGTTGTTTTGTTACAATATTCATTTCGTTTATACTCGTATATATGTTGTATTTTGTATATACATATACTTTGCTCACATTGTTAATTTTATTAACAACTCACAACATCTAAACAAAAACATACACAACACACAATTAATTATTTCATAGCTAACAGGGATATAATGTATGTTGTAACTATAAATGCATGAAAATAACAACATCCATATACTTAACTTTATGCGATATAAAATGTACTTGTGTGTATCCCTTCTTCTATACACAATATTAAGAGCTTATTTTAATATATTTATGTGTGGTGGTATGAATTTAGTAATGTTTTTTGGTAGTTAGAAATATACTATATATAATATATATATTTTCTATGTTTATGGGTGTCTTTTGAATAATATAGCTTTTCTCACGTAAACATTTATTTTCCGGTTTATTAAATATGCATCTTATATTATAACATTTATAATGTAATCTTTATATTACTTAGTGCTTTATAGGCTTCCCATATAACAATCTATTATAATTTATTATATGTAACTAACTATCATTCAAATATTATATTGTAAGATAGTTTGAATTTATAATTTGTTTACTCCAAACTACCATAAATGTAATCTTATAGTAAATTTATCATTCAGTATTTCTCATGATATAATTTTATTTCTAATAATATTCATAGAAAATGATGAAATTGCAAAATTTCGTTATCTATTGGAATATAATTATTTGTTGACTTTATTATTTAAAGTGCAGTTCAATGAAAGCTCAAGTCCAAATATGAGTTGATTAAATTCATAGCATATTTGTTTAATATGCTGAGTAATTTATTTTCCATCGTAGGGATGGACATGGAACAAATATAACAGTAATAATCGACAATCAAATTATGAAAAAACAAAAAAAACGTCATTACCTATATTTTATTTATTGAGTTACGACAAAAAATTAAAAAATAACTCGTTTGTATCCAAATAATAAAAAATGTTTTAGGTATAAAGTTTCACAGTAACATTATTTTATATAAAAAGTGTTATTTAGTCAATGATCTGTTTCTTATCCAACTTTTGAATACACCGACGAAAAAAATGGTTTTAGCAAATTCAACTGAACCAATTAACTACAATGCAGAATTGTTCTAAATGAATAAAACAAAATTAAATTGATTGAACGACAACAAGTAATCCGAAATAATTAAAAAAAAAAAAAAATCACAAGAAAATTATAAATTTCCCATCCTTAGTATGTTGAACAGTTGTGAAGCAAATCCATAGACAATCTAGAAAATCTTTGGAATCATTGAAGATAAGATTTGGTTTAATAATATTTTCTTTTTATGTTTATCTTCTTTATGTTCTATGCTCTAAAATAATATTCAAAAAATATTGATGATGAAATAAAACTTATATTTTTAATTTTTGTAAATTAATCAATGCGTATGCTAATGAAAAGGTTATAGACAGTCAATCCAGCAAATAATAACAACATTTAAACATCATAAAAAATAATGGCAAAAAATAGGATCAAAACATTTCATTATGGGTTAAATTATAGCATTAATTTTTATTCTTATAGCCTAGACGATTTTTTTTTCACTGTTAACAACAAAAATTGAATCCTTTTTTTTTTGGTTAGATATATAAAAAAAAGAAATGAAAAGAAAATAAGTGGGGTACGTAAAGAATGAAAGTTGTTTTGAATAAATTAACGTGTTACATTGATGATCACTTTTCATTTCGACATTATATTCTTTACAACATTTACCAATTTTTAAATGGTGTAGAACCCACTATGATAACATATTTTACATCACGAAAAAATAAAAAAAAGCAAAAAAGGAAGAGTAAATGTGATATTAGCATTTTACTGTAAAAGCCAAATAATGTATGTGTTAACATATGGTGTTCGCTGTTCATGTATCGTGGAACGTTGAACCGAAAACCTTCCTAAAAACCTATTTTATATGAAAAGTGAACTTACATTATAAAATAGGTTACATATAGCCCGTACATCGTACGATACATTAGTAGTAAAGTAGTGACAAAGTATACGAACCATAATACATATTTTTTATTTATATATACATAAGATATATTATATATTATATATTATATTATAAATATACCAGTTGGGTCACATTTTTTGTATTATTATTATGTACATCTTTAATAAGTATGTGCAGAATTTAGATATAAATTGATTATAAGCGGGGGAGCGCCAAAGCCAATATTCTCTAAAACGTTGTTTAATACATTATTTCTTTTGATAAAATGGTATAATATTATACAAATTTTACAATATTCTATCCATCTCTGTCAATTTACAATATTACCTTATATATTATAAAGAACCCAACATGTAATATTATAGACTGATTGATAATGTGCTTATAGCATCCATTCAATATATTATTATAAAATTTTGTATATGTATCAGTATCAGTATCAGTATTTGTAATAGTATTGGTATGATGGTGATGGTGATGGTGATGTGATGGCACTGCAACATTCCGTCTATTTTTTTTTTTTTGTGAATATGTCAAACATTAATAGAGGATCCCTTGGGTTGATGTATCTATTTAGCAACCTATATTCGATAGATATTTTTTTTTACTTCCCGTTTTACCATAGAAAATATTATTTTGTGGAGGAAGAAATAAAAATAGAAGTTAATGGAGAAATTTCATGTCTGGATGTATATAGTGTGATGTTGATGTTACATCCTTAAAACTTATATTTAATAGATGAACAGTCCATGTGGAATATAAAAATAGAAATGTTTATAAATGTAGGATATAAAGACTCCTTGATAAAGGTATGTGCCATATATAACATTATCAAATCTTTATATTATTTTAGAAATCGTGAGATATTGAAATACGAAAACATAAAAAAATCCATTGCCATATCAAAAAAAAAAAAAAAAAAACTTACTCCAATAAATAATAAAGTAATCATAAATCGATTTTAATTTATTCCATTTGATTCTTCTGCACAGAAAACTACACAATATTATATTAGGTTACATCGATTCGAATAGAACGTGAATTCAATACGTTATTGACGAAGTAAGTATAGTGAGTTGGTTATATAGAGAGCGTAGGTACCTATATGTGTTTATCGTAATATGGAGATAACAGAACATTAATCTTTAACCATACGGTTGGTATGCGCTATAGCTATTCGCTTCAATATTATGTATATTGAAAATGTGGATATAGGTGTATCTCCTTTGTACATTATAGATTATGACTAAAAATCCCTTTTTGCCGAAACACATGCTATAGATTGCACCTGGCACAAGCAGTTTAGTTTATATTACATACACAAATATTATGTCTAGACAGACGCTCGTTTTTGTACACGTACGATATGAACGCGTGGCAACAATAATATTATATTTATATCGAAATGCAAAAGGGCAAAAATAAATAGATATACGGTACGATGTTTGATAAAGGTGTTGTAGATATTTCATAAAAAAAAATTTCCATCAAAAGATTATAATATATGGGATCGAATTACTTCATCATTATTACAATATGCATGTATATCATTTTATTTGTATGCAGCTTATGCTTTACCTTTTTCAATAATTTTATTCAATTTTGTTTGATAAAAAGAAAAAAAAAAAGAAAATAAAGTTAATATTGTGAATGTACTGCTGCTTTTTATCAATTCATTTATTAATAAATTTATGACCGTGCCATATACACCATCACTGTATGCAAACAAACATATTTTAACTAAAATTGAAAATATAACGAAAACAAATAACAACAAAAAAATTCAATTTTTAATATTTTAGAAATATGATTTCGAAGAGTTTTATATCCAAAAATACATAAAAGATGAATAAACACGACACATAAATTTTATCCACGTGCCCTATTTTACAGTATTTTGTGTTCTTCTTTATAGATGGTAAAAACGAGCGACGCGGTGATGACGATAAGTTTAACAGTGCAACCATTGTACAAGTAAGTACATGATACAATTTTGAGTCGACGACAATAATACAAATATAAATAAAAAAAAAATACATATTATGAAACAACAACGATACAGCCCATTCTTACTACAAGAAATAAAATATATATACATATTTATATACAATTTATACGTTTTTCGCCCTTCTATACGAGTTCTGATCCAGATTCAACAACCATATGCTCATGGGAAAATGTTAATTAAGTTCCGGCAACGTTCATTTTTTTTCTTTCTCTTTCACTAATACGACTTGGATAACAAATTAATTTTTTTTTTGTTTTTAATTTGTATACTGTCGCACGAGGTGCTAGGACAAATTCAATTATAAATCCTATTCAGTTTTCTGTTTTCCTGTATACAACTGTAACTCGCATATAGAGGAACATAAAATGAAACTAAAACAGATAAATTTATTAATTTATGAATGGTTTCAACATTTGCGCGACCAAAGTTAGCAGGACCATATATATTTATAATGCAAGTTGGGTCAAACCCCCTCCTAGGTTCGTTAACAGCGAGAAATTAATATTTTGTTTTTATTAAAAATTATATACATATATATATATTTTTTTTTTTTTGTATTTTTAAATTAGGATTTATTTAGAAGATTTTGATTATATTTAAACGAAAATTTACGTTTTTTTTTTTTTTTGTATTTTGGGCTGGGTAAAAAGCTTAAAATCGCACCAATAGGATAATAATACATTAATATATACACTCGAGGAAGAAGAACATTTCTTTGCTGCAGATAAGATATTAATATTTCGAAATCTTTCTGCGGTATCAGAAAAAAGAAAAAAAATGAATTAAATGTAAGTCAACTGACTTTTAGATAATAAATGTTATTATTAAAGTAAACGCTGCCAAATAATCAAGCTGATAAAATTTTATCAATTTATGACAAATAATTAGTTTTTACTTTCAAAATGTTCGTTTGATGTTTCTCGTGACACATTTTATAGAATATTCTGATAAGCTTTTGTTTTTTTCTTAATTAAAATGTCTATTCTGTGTAATTTTATCTACGAGATAAATAATGGAAAACAACCAGAAAAGAAAAAAAAAGCACACAGTTTTTTTCACTTTATATAAAGTTAAGTAACTTTTAATGAAAAAGTAGTTTCTATTAGATTTTAATACCACAGTACTTTAACACTATCATTCATAACGGAGCAACAAGAGAAGCACTTACCTACAATAACAATAACATAATCTGAAAATTTTATCTGTAGATACTTCAATTTATATACGAGCAGCGGCATTGTATTTACCCAATCTTATGTTCTTCTTAAAATTATATAATTTAAAATAAAAAGAAGCAAAGAAGGAAGAAGAAAGCAAAAAATCCAAACCTGAATAGAATTTTTGATATTTTTGTTGAGCTGCCTTTCTCTTTATACGATAGTATAAAGCTTTATTTTTCCTCATTTCATTTTGTAGCTAATACTTTGGATGGTTTTGTTGTATATATATAATATTATTATTATCGATATCAAATATTCAGGTCACGAGGACTCTTTTCACCTTGTTTTATTACCCATCTCGTTGCGCACCGTCAAAATTCATTTAGCTTACCCATCCGTTGGCATGAAATTGAAAAGGATTATGACAACGAGCTTTTAGGAAAAATACATATAAATATTATCCTGCTTTAGCATTGTCTCGCATTCAAATATATATATATATGGTTGGTATATTAAACTGTGCGAGAGCGCATAGTGTTAAGTGTAAAGAGTATTTCTGTATCTCTATATGTATTACATTTGTATAACAAAAGAGGAGATTTGAAATGGAATTTTTAATAGTGATACAACAAAAGTTATAAATGTAGATATCATTACAACACTATTTTTGTTTTTTGTATCTCAGCGTATATTTTTTTAAAGTAGAAAGTGTTGTAGCCTATTTTAGTCCTATGTACTATATGTAGATATATCGTATGTCAAACACATACTTGTATTAAATAATTATCTGCAGGACGAATGATAGAAGTTAGAGTGCGGATAAGTTTAAAATTGGGGCATATATATTTTAAGTAGTGTTGAATATGGGACATGTATACCAATTTAAAATGAAACAAGATTTAACTAAACTGAACAGAATAATTTTAATTTGTATCTGTCAATGTGTTTGTAAGTTGATATAAAAAAAATTAACATCTATTGTAACACGATGAGAAACATAATTGAAGGAAGAAATATGTACTTATGCGCTAAGCATTTTGATCAAATTAAACTAAGGGTATAATTTTATAAGTATCCTTTCAGGTATATGGCGGTTTCCCGAAAGAATATAAATTTAATATTTTCTTTCAGAATAGTTGATTAATATTATGTAAATAAATAAATAAATAAATTGTTTTCATGGAGGTTTCCATATAAAGATATAGATAGTTATCACAAAGACTATTGTAATCATTTATGACTCTATTCCATTAAATAATTAATCATATACTTGATATTCTCGCTGGTTGAATAAAATAATACTTAATAATTGTTGAATATATGAAATGAACTGGTGACAAAAGAAACTTTGTCACTAATTAAGATATAAAAGATTTAATTAAACACATATAAAGTAATTTAATTGATATTGAATTGAGAACATAATCTATAACTGCAGAGCGTATAATTCTTCAGTCCCTGATATAACAGGGCTCAAAGGAATCAACGAAAAAAACTTAGTTGGTAGAATAATCTTTCTTACTGTGTAGAATTGAATTTGGTAAATTGAAATACTATAATATCTTTTATATCAAAGAAATTGTGTGAACGAAAAAAACCGCGCTATATGCTAATCATATTTTCGGCCTCGGTTCCTGCCTCATGCTATAGGCCTGTAATTCTTTAATGCAAATAAAAAAAAAACGTAGTTGTTTCTGATATATCTATAATTTTTGCAATGTTTTGACATTTTTTTGGCTATTAAATATTTACTCAAATTGTAATAACTCCTTAAAATTCAAGTATTTCTTAAAATTTAATGTAAGCATTTGAAAATAGCATCTTAGTAAAAAAAAAATCTTAACGATTTTTGTATAGAATGCTGTTTCTTTATAATGCCGGATAGAAACAATGAAAAAACATTAACCACTTCAGATTTCGTAAATATAAAAGCTAATTTAATTGTGTTCTATGACCAAACGAACATTGATATTTATGACCGTGTATTTTGGCAATTTGAAAAATACTTTTAACATTAAAAAAAAAGAGAGAGAATAAAAAGTATATAAAACACTTGTAAATATTGTTAGCTCAATAAAAGAAAAAGACATTACGTTTTCAGTTTATCCATCGAATTATATCCTATTGTCCAAAGTGAAATTGTATAGACTATATAGATACTAAGAACATTATTAAAAGACTAGCGAAAAGGTCAATCGAATGTTTTGATTTTGAACAACTACACATCTCTAAGGACATATTGAAATCCGAAAACGGTAATAACAAATAACAATATATTTAATATACCTACAATTAAATGACGCACAAAAATTAAAATCCATGTGAATCCATGAAAAAACATATTATTTCTATTGTGAATACCAGTAGAATAGAAAAAAATATATATAAAAAGGGATTTAGTTAGGGTATATTTGGGACAATACAATGATTCTCATTAAGCATTGATGAGATTTTATGCGTCGGTGGTCTTTTATTGGATTTCTTTTATTTTTTTTTACATTTTATTTTCATTTTAGTTTGCAGCACAATATTTGTGCTTTTTGTTACACACACAAAATTACAAATGATATTCCTAACCAAAAGCATTTCTTTTCTATAGGTAGGTACTATCTTTCTGTTGAAATAAAAAAAAAAAAAAAACAGAAACGACTTAAAATAGGTACATTGTGCATATCTTTTGCCTTTCATATTGACTAAAACATATTATAATATTACAGAAGATAAGTAGTAGTTTATTAAACGAACCTGAACTTATGTAGCTCGGAGTCGTATGTAGGCACTATCTATCTACCCAACCCACCTATATCTATATTACCCTATCCGAACGTCCAAATATTTCTATAGTTTTCGGTTGAAGATATATTTACTCAGATATAGTTGTGCTAAATACATTCCATATAAAGCTTATATAATAAAATTGTTCATAATAAAACACATATTTGTAAGCTTTAAAAAAAAAAAAAAAAAAACGTTCGAAAATAAACGAAGAAGGTTATGCAGACATATAAAATATCTATCTATATATGGTCGAATTGAGTAAATGAAAGCTACATTAGCATTAGACCCTCGTTATCTTTGGGGAAGTGTCCCTGGAGAGGGACATACGGTAAGGCCGCAAAATATAATTGCAATTCTCGGTCACCAATTTCGTATTCTTATCACGGTGTCCCAAGTGTAAGCACACAATCGTGTCCTTCGCTCTTTCGTAATATTATTCTGTACCCCATCATACATAAACATAATACACTTTAGGTCCAATATACCTTTACACAATAATATAATAGAATTTACTCATACTTCATCCCCAAAGTCATTCTATAATATGGGAGAACTAGCAGGCTGGCTATATTTAGAGTTGGATAGGAAAAAAAAATTGTAGAACCAAGCTTTCCTCTTCTGCCACAAACTTTACAATATCTTTATATAATATGTGCCGTGGATATTGCGATAGTACATTCCACATTCACATATATAAAATGAAAAGCATAATAATAGCATACAGTAAAAATTTGCCAAATACAAAATGAAGGGAAATAAAATTTCGGTGACAATGAAAAACAGTTTGTTTCTTCTTTTATTTTTTTTTTCATTTTCGTTGCGTTGGGCCTGATGGCCTATTCAAAAAACATAAGGTGTACGATGATATATACAAGTTTATTATCCCACCGTATACCACATTATGGTACATTAATATGTGACAACACATTTTATGGTTTTCATCTTTCATCATTTTAGAAAATTTTCAAAAATGGTAACATTATGTTATCTCTCTTCAAAAGTAATATGATAATTTGATATGTTTGAACATTATAATACAATATCTACCCAAAAAAAAATACAAAATATATAAATATTACATACATTACAAAATGCTACATTTACTTAGTTATTTGTCGTATTTTATGACGAACTACGGTACTAACATATAATATTTTCTTATTATATAAAAGATATCACTTTCAATATGTTGGAATTTTCAACATATAATACAAATGCAAAATTATACATTCAATTTTATTCTTTTTGGCACCGAATGCTATGCGCATACTTTGTGCTTTGTTGTGGTTTTTTTTATTATACATACATATTTTTAGCATATTTGGTATTTATAAATAGTAGATTAAAGGTTATGCAGTAAACTGTTTTTCAAATTAAACATATTCTGATCTTAGATAAGCTCAAAAGTAACTAAAACTGTTCATCCTCATGAAAAGATAAATGTAATTAAATGAACGCGTATAAAACTTCAACCAATATGTGGGAAATGACAAAAACATAGACTTGGATCTTTCTCATTTCAGCAAAGTTCGGTTCTAAGCAAATTATGAGATTTCTAAAAGCTATATTTGTGAAGTGGAATGCCCAGTGTTGGGAAAGATGACGATCTTATCTAGATAATTTCATCTAGATGATAGATTAAAGCATCTAGATAATTAT
>JAABKK020020324.1:0-18805 GCA_011634745.2 Catotricha subobsoleta | reverse complement strand
CTGCAGCCTACAGACAACTTCAAGCACAATTAAAATGTAACATTTAATGTAGCATTTATTGATTTTGGATCCGTCTAGAGTAAGTACAAATAATAATAATAAATTAATCATTTTTTGGTAGTAGCTAAAAATGATGTTAAACTAAAGAATTAGCTACTTATTTTAAAAAGTTAAGATGATTTTAAATAAAAAATTTCCTCTTGAATATGATGGAATTTTTTAAACAAATAAAATGCGATATTTCAAACGCTGAAATAAACACTTAATATAAATAAAAATCTCACAAACAAATTTCAGTATGAAGTATTCAAATGGTACTTCACGTAAATAAGAATTTAAACATTTTCATACTTAATTATTGCTTAAAATAATGAAGAGATATAATCGGTATTACAGTATGATAAAAGTTAAAACAAAGATTCGCAAATATGTCTATTATGAATTTAATGGTTACATAACATTTTTAATAATTCAGTGCAATAAATTAAATGTAAACTAACCCCCCGTTTAGATTACCATACAACTACGCCTGTTAAAAACTACGCCGGTAACCATCGTAATGAAACAGACGTTTACACATATGTGTACAAATTTTTGATAACCAGCGTAGTTGTAATTTTTTTTTGTAATAAAAACACATTAAAAACAAAATAATTCAAGATTATGAACTTAAATAAGGTAATTATTATTACAATTGGAAAAAAATAATACATTTACTTCAAAAACCATAATTTTGAGATTTACTCAAATAAAATAAACAAACTTGTTCAAATTACAATGACAGTCTGCTGGTTACGTATGCTAACGGACGAAAACTCGGTTCGTTAGTAACTGATCGAAAGCGGTAACACATGTACGTTCACATTATCGCACTACTACGGTTTCGGTTACAAACAGGTCGAAATAATGGTAATCTAAACGGGGTGTAAAAATTAACATTTTTGATTTACGCTATTTGTCAATAGACCGTGGGCAAGTGTGTAGTTTAAAATATTACACAAGAGGCGCTGTAACTAGAAATCCCAAATATGGCCATTTTTGTACGAGAACATAGATAAAAACATTAAATAATACATTAAAAATGTAGCAAAACCAAAAATTTGTCGCATTTATTTGTAATTAATATTATTTTACTTTACTTTCAGCAATAAAAAAAAAATGATTTTTCATACAAATTTAAAAAGAAATGAGTTAATTTTATATTTATTATAACGATTTTTTTTTACGGATTGAGTTGGCATCCCTACACGTGGGTGTGATATAAACGCACTGTCACAAAAGTTTGTCCCAGAAAATTAAAATCATGAACGTTTCAAAAATGTTTTAAATAAACATGACATGTGTCAAAAAAAAAATGTCAAAATATACATGAAAAATATAAAAATATTAATTAAAGCACACAATTCACACATATTTTCTTTATTTCTATTGAATTAATATTGAAAACCAACATTGCTATTGAATTACATTTAAACAGACACATCACCCATCGTGTATTTAGTTGGTGTATATTTGGTCTATGTGGTGACCAACAAAAATATAAAATCATAAAAAAAATGTCGTCGTATGATGATGACACGAATTTAATAACAGAAACTAATATAATTTATAATAGTTCAGAATGGAAGCCAATAACATTTACACTTGTAGAATATCCAAAAGGTATTTATTAAATTTCATAAATTATAATTAAAACAACCATTTCATTTATGTGGAAATTATAATTTATATGCTTGAAAAGATAAACCATCTTCTTAAGTCATCGACGTCCACATTGCATTATCATGTGTATATTCTGTGTGTGTACGTATCTGTTAAAAAATCTACAAAATATTATTTATTTATTTTGTGTTTCTTAGGCGATCTTTTTGGTCAACTATTAGCTTGGATTAGCTTAGCACCAATGGGAATTGGTGCTGGTTTTGTGGCTTTAATATTATTTCGTAGGGACTTGCACACAGTAAGTTATTTCAGTTCTTTTTTCTCCACATCTGTAATTTTACTAAATACTTATAACAGAGAATAGAAAAGAAAATTATCAATATAATATTTTTCAGATAACGTTTTTTGCTGGCACAGTATTTAATGAATTTTCCAATAAACTATTAAAATATTGGATCCAGGAGCCGCGGCCCATTGATCGACTGCACATTGGTGAAGAATATGGAATGCCGTCTAGTCATTCACAATTTATTTGGTTCTTTTCAACTTATGTCACGTTATTTGTGTTTTTAAGGTTTGTTTACAAAATATTATTTGCGAACTGCAGGATTTATGAATTTGAAGAAACGTTAAGTGAGTTAATCATATATTTACGGATTTGTGGTACAAATTATTAAAAGAGAGATTTCGTTGATCACATCAGACTCCGATGAGATATACAGCATAAAAAAAAACACCTTATTTTTAAAAATAGAACTGCATCCGCAATCCAAAAACAATATCGTTTAAGTTAGAAATAATCAAAAAAAATAATTGTTTTTTTATTTAATTTAATATGCAGACTTCATCATATGAACAACAATGCATTGCCATTTGAAAAAGCTGGCAGACTATTAGTTTTGATATCATGTTGGTGTCTAGCAGTACTCGTTTGTATCAGTCGAACATACCTTCAATATCATACATGGAATCAAGTTATAGTTGGTTCAGTTGTTGGTGCTATAACAGGCATTTCATGGTTTTCATTAACACATCTCATATTAACACCTTTTTTTCCATATATTGTTTCATGGTAAGTTGCATCACAAAGTATAAACTTTCAAAATTTCTATATTAATATTTTCAATGTTTTTGTTTAATCACATATAGGAAATTATCCGAATATCTATTATTGCGCGATACAACTCTTATACCAAATATTTTATGGTTTGAATATACTGTTACACGGCAAGAAGCTAGAGCGAGAACACGTAAACTTATCAGTATGAAGAGTCAGTGACAACGTTGGCCCTATTGAGGGCAATTAATTTATCTATAAAAATAGAAGATTTATAAAATTACTAAAACCTTCATAAACAAAAAAGTAACAATAAACCATGATAAATAAGTAATGAAAACATTTACATTTAAAATTCATACATTTAAATTTTAAAATAATGAAATAGAAATAGAGTTATTTTTCTCTTTTTTGTTGTATATTTAGAAAAAGGCTGAAAATAGAAAAAAAAAGAACAATATTTAGAGAAAACTAGAAATAAGTTATAGTGGAAGTGGATATTTTATATGTTTATCTTTTAGCATGGAAATCATATGCACATCTAAATCATTTTCTGGATGTTGCTAAAATAACTTCGTTTCGTTTTCGGATAGTGTTCAATAAAATGGTATGCTTTATACCATTAAACTATTTATATCATATTTTTACACCAATATACAAATCCAGAGATTATTAAATGTATTTTTTATTCATTTTTTTGTTTGACTAAATATTTAAAAATATTTCATTTTCAAATCACCTATTTCGTTAAGATTATAATACTAATGGAATCAAATTTTTCTTTTTGTATCTTTTAATGTAAACGCAGCTCTCTAATACATTGTATTTCGTTAACTAAACGATACCATATATCCATCTTCAATGATTGCTCGTTAACGATACATATCATTTTCTTTATGAATGGTTAATAGGGTTATTCAATGTTGATTATAATCTGAACAAAAGATTTGCTTCATAATATTTTGTCTCTTCCAATTACGAAATCAAGTGTTTAACGTGAAATAAAACGCAATAATTCTATGATAGAACTTTTGTCTTCGTAACAGATTCACAATTTCTTATTTCTTTGTTTGCTTTTGTTTACTTTTATCTTTTTAATATACAAATACAAGCTTCCACTCTGTTAAAAAAAAAAGAAAAAAAAGACACATACACACATACAGATAAACATATATAAATATATACACAATACACATACACACACAAATTACTGAGAAAATAAGAAATGATTTTTTATGATGTAATTTAATAGCAATCAATTTATAATTAATTAAGTAAAAAAAAAAAAAATATAGAGACTAATAATTAATTGTAAGTCTAAGTAGATAATAATATCTAATTTTATATAATTGAATATTCGGACTATGATATTATGATAATTAATATTATAATAATTAATAATTCAAAAAAAAAAAAAAAATTAAAAAATTAGTAATAGAGAAAAATGAAGAATTCAATAATTAACGACGTTGCAATAAATAATAAAATAAAAAAAAATCTAAGAATAAAAAATATTCCACCGCATTCTGAAAACAATAATGCCTTGAAGAGAACTGGGCAATATAAAATTTAATATGTAATAAATTAAATGTAAGTTAAAAGTTCATTGGAAGAAATTTTTAGAAAAAAGGTATGAATTTTATAATGGTTTAAATTTACAATAATTACGAGCGTTATGATTATTTAGTTTTTTTCTTCTTTATGTTGGTATCGGGTATTATGTAATTATTATTTTTATTTTTATTATAACTTAAATTAATTGCAGTTTTAAAAATAAATAGACAAAGTGCTATAACACGAAGTAGAATTTCCATAAAAGAAATTATTTAATTTTTGATTAGAAAATGAATTATTATGCAATATAAATGCTATTTATTTTTAATATTTTTATAAGATTCTAACTAAATGACACATAATTTTTTTGTTTTTTTATCGAATATTAACAAATAAATAATTTTAGGCACTTCTTGAAACCAACACATGTTGTTTATGGATTAAAAATCCATATCGAAAGGCGATATGTACTTATTGAAGAGCGAACATTTCAAATCACATATGCATTTGTTTTTTTTTTCTTTAAGAATTAACTTAAGGCAGACGAAAAAAATCTATAGAAATATACATACTTAGTTATTTAGGGGGGCGTATTTTGACGCCACCTTATTTTATAGCCTTCACTTGTCCAATTGTATATTAAAGCCTTCTTTTTATTACCAAGCCTACGTATGTTATCGCCTTCCCTTGCTAATTATTTTTATTATAGTTTTCTTATTGTCAATTACAATTGTATTTTAAAGCTTTCTTTTCACCAAAAAAAAATATGAATTATCAAATTATAGTTATTTTACTAATAAATAATATCGAATACAATCTAATTGGAAAATGTTAATTTTAAAAAGTAGTTTTATCATCGCTATAATAGTAAAATTTAATAGCATATTTAAGGGTAGCGCGGTTTTGGAAAACCAAAAATCGTGGCGATGTTTTATACAATATTTATGTATCTAGTTGAAGTGCGCAATATGAATGTTAGTTAATTCAGAATAGACTCACAATATACTATGATTTGATACTTCATTCATATATATACTCTTTTTTTATAAAAAGACTTTGAAATGTAAATGGCGATAAAATACAATTGGTGTGGCAAGGCGATATAATAAAATAAGAAGAATTTATAATAAAAATAATTGGGCAGAGAAGGCAATAACATAAGAAGGTTTTATAATAAAAAAATAATAATAAATAATAAATAATAAAAATAATACTTTAAAATACAATTTGGAAAAGGGAAGGTTATACGTTAACATAAGAGGCTGTCAGACGATTGCATCTTATTTAGTTATAAAACAGTATGCATTGCTCTTATGTTTTTATTTTTTCTTTGCAGTGGTTTTACTGGTAATTCAAATGCACAAAACCAATAAGAAAATTATTGTAGTATTAAAAAATTCTAAAAGCCGGTGCGATTGTTCTTTTTTTTAAATAAATTGTTGTACTAAGTACATTTTATACAAAGCAATATTAGAATTTTCTTCTTATAAAAAAAAAACTACTTGATTTTTTTCAGTCGATATCTAAAATTATGAATTTTGCTGAAATTTTCAATTAATGACCGAAAAAAAAAAATAGGTGGTCGGTAGTTTCGACCCTGTGCACCGCTGTTTTATTGCCTTATTTTTTATGGTGTTTTTCAATAAGATTGTACCAAGTACTTATTAAACCGTCAAAATAAAAAACGATTTAAGTGAAATATTACCAACAGCAATTACAAATAATTTTTGCTAAATATGTATTAAGAAATAGAAAAAAAAACATAGTTGGAGGCAGTCATTTGTCATATTTATACTCGTATATGATTTTAAATATACCTACATTTATAACTGTTTTCATGTCAGATTTAAGAATATATTCGATTAGTCATAATAAAATTTAAAAAAAAAAAGCAACAGCAGGGCAATTCCACGCATACATATAACGTCCGGAACCGCAAACAATTTATTGATAATTTAATGTCTCGGAAACCAATAGGTTTAGAAGAAAGCTGGTTAACCCCGATTTGGAAAGATTATTTTCACAGAATTCAAATAACGAATCAACTAGCTTTCTAAATCTTATGGTTCCAGAGCTTTTAAAATTCAAAAATTGTTTGCGGTTCCCGACATTACAAGTTTGCTCGTGGAATGACCCAGCAAAAAAATTTATCAGGGCTGAACCCACGAAAATTTTGCGATAACGAAATGATCGATTACACTTATTTATAATCCTGATGATGGTGTGTTTTTTTTATCCACTGATTATTTTAGGTAAAAAATTAAACATAAAAATTATTAATGCTTAAATGAAAGCATAAGTAAAAGCATTACTAAAACTAAATAACTTAAGCGCACAAAATAGTAAGAATAATACATAGAAAATAAATATATATGTACAAATAAAATTTATTTTAATGCGTTTATAAATAATTATAAATAATTATAGATACGTAGCTATAGTAATTTAATAAATTAACGTTTAAATGATTGACGGATTGTTGTACAATTTTAATAATGTAGTTTTTTTTTTTTTTGACATGATTTATAATATATTTGGGAAAAACCAAGAGATAAATAAAACGAACGACAGTTCAGAAATAATTTATCGACATTCTAATTTCTTTTTTTGTTTGAAGATTTCTCTGTTTTAAGATAAATAAAAAAGTTTTGTGTCGGGATTTAATTGGAAGATGAATATTGAAATATGTTCTGAAAGGAATCACATATAATTTTGAGTACAGTACAGTCAATAGAATATGCAAAAACATCATGTAATGTGATCAAGCATCAATTTGATATAATATTTCACAACTGAAAATATCGAAAATATTGAAATTATTGATTTTGATTGAAAATCTAAGTAAAAGAAGGCAAAATATAATTGGTAAAGATTTAAAATTATTTTTTAATGTTAATTTTTGTTGGTAAAATAAATTTTGTTTTTGCATTTAATTCATTAAATTGTCAAACTACATAATTGTTAGCCATATTCTGATTGTATAGTTAATGAAAATTGACCGTTTAGTACGGATGTTCCATGATACCATATTCGGGTGTCGATTAACACTGAAACATAAAACAAAATAAAATATAATTCAATTTTCTTTGATAGAATGTAGAATTTGAGAGAATGCATATTTTACCAGCATCTCCCGGTTCCACGTAAAATGTAAAGCTAGAGCATTTTGTATCACATTCAGGTGTTGGACTTAGCATCCACGTTTTGTTACCTTGCAGTTGTGCCTGCCACATTAATCGTGGTATGTAATCCAACTGAAATAATATTTAAAAAAGTGTTATCAATTCAAATGATATTTGTTGCAAGTGATGTGTGCCAGTAATATAAGTACACTTACATGCATAACAGCACCTTGATCATAGCCTAAAAATATATAATCGGTATTTGGTATTTCAGCATCGTTTGGCAAAAAATGAGGTCGTGGATATAATTGTCGTAATTCATTTAATATTATCGATTGACAATTACTAAAACCAACATACCACGAAGGTTTACCAGTTTCAGCACGTTCAACGGACATTTCAAAAAAATCTCGTAGTGAACCAAAACTGGATTTAAAATGCAAAAATTGACATTCATCGGAAAAATTATCCAATGCATTCGGATATTTGTCATACAATTGTTTCAAATAATTGAATGTTAATAAACGTTTAGCTGGCCAATGTGAAATTGCATTCTTGATTATTATCGGTTTCGGTGAATATGCAAATGGCTGAAAAGAATTAAAATATTATTTATTTTATTAAACATCACACTTGCTATTTTAAAAAAGAAGTTGAATTTTTGTTTCTCACGAAGAAATCTTCACGTGTCATATTTTCTAATATTAATGGCTTTGTAATCCCCGCACAAAATCGACAATCAGAAACGGGTCGTGTTGCTTCCCAAATTAAATAATTATTTGGTACAAAACATCGTATTCCAAGTAAATGTTCAATAATACTTTTTACAATTGGCGTGCCAATCAGCAGGCAAAATACAACAATTACACTAAATATGATAATTTGATAGAGATTTTCATCTTCGTCAGGAGTTCCAACAGGAGTTATTAGCATCTCATTTTGCCGGTATGTTGACGATATCGATGCAGAACAATTATTTGTGTATGCATCATAAAGTTCTTGTTCACTGACTAAATTGGTTTTCAATACATTTTTATGTAATTTTTTTAATTTTGGATGATATTTATTTTTAAAGTTGTTATGATTCTCTTCTATGCGTTCTAATGTGTCCTCTGCCAGATCCATAGTTTTGTAAATATCATTACGTATATCAGAATTCAATTATCAAACAAATATGTTGTTATCTTAATTAAATGAAGGTAAATTTCTTGACTTTACTTTCCTTCGTATCATAAGATTAATCAACAAACATTAACTTTCTAATTGTGTACAATTTCGAAATATTTCAATAATTTTTTTATATAATCTCCCACACAAAACAAACAAATTTGTAATCAATGCTAGGCTGATGTCGTTCCTTTCATTAATATGTCACACAGTTTATTAGTCACTCACTATATATATTTACGGCGCTGGTATCATTAATATAAGATTGTCTGTTTAAGCAGAAATACAAGTTGCGCTTATACAATTTTTCTGTACGATCAATCCTTTAGAAGTTATTCTAATCCTCACGTAAAAATATTCAACACGATAAAATTGTAGATAGTGTGATATGGCTATTAGACGAAAAATTGCATGCAATTTTATTGTTGTTATGGAATTAAATGCTTAAGGAGGCTGAATAGATAAAAGATTACTTTTGTTAACGTCGAACTTTCCATACAATATTTTTATGAAGTGGTCTTAGAGGCATTATTTAAAGTAGGTTATATTCAACAAAATTCACATATTTCCAACCTCTGGTTGCTCTTGTGCTAATATCATAAAATACCACTCGTTCAATATTTTTTTTATTTCCATTTTCATGAGAATCTATTTATTATGAAAAATAACTTTGAATCCTAATTGACGATTTCAGTGATTCTTTACTACTAAGAGGACATATAGGGGTTGATAAAGGACATCCTCAGGAACGTATTTAAGTGTTTATGTTTGTATAACCTCAGTTGTCATATCTATGACATAGTTTGGAAAATATCAATTATAAGCGGCACGATAATTTGGGCCGCCCAATATTTTCTCTAATAAGAGACGAACATTTTCGTTATGCAAATCTTCACTGTACGATCCACCGTTTAGGAGTTATACCAATTCGCATGTTAAATTCTCAAAAGAAATTTATTTATCTTGAGAATTACCATGCTAATGGGCTTAACTTCTAAACGATGGATCGTACATAAAAAGTTTGTATGAGAGAAATGTTCGTCTCTAAAAATAGGTGAAGTTTTATTTATTGTTATTCTTCTGTACGAGCAACCGTTTAGAAGTTACGCTAATTCGCATGATAAATTCTTACGATATCTTTCTATATGAGATAACGACCTATTATGTTATTTTATTGTGATATTTATTATTATTAAAAAAGGTTTTTACATATTTATGGAAAATTTTCATCAATTTATTATTAACAAATAAGTCGTAATATTCAAAATATATAGTTTTCGGTTTAAATTAAGAGTGGCGAAATACATCAATAATACGTAGCGAACAGACTTGGTAAAAGATACTTTTTTCAAAAACATTAAGATACTTTCTATTTCTTAGATTGTAAGAAGAAATGAGAAGATAAAAATATAGTTCCTGTAATAAAATAATCTTTTGATCTGCGCCTTTTAATTTAATGTAACCCACCTTTCCCTATTTCTTCTCGTCTATACTTTTTTAAACAAAAACAAAATTATCTTAAGTAAAAAAGTATCTGAGATACTTTGAAGTTAAGATACTTTGGATTTTGTTTCAAAAAGCGTACAAGAGGGAGAATGGAGAAAGGTGGAGTACATTAAATTTAAAGGTAGACGTCCGAAGAATATTTTAGTACTTGAACTACTTGCTTATCTCATTTATTTCCCTTACAATCCTCAAAATAAAAAGTATCTCAAGGAATTTGAAAAAAGTATCTTACTCAAGTCTGGTAGCGAAATACATCAAGGTTCAAGCTTTCAGAATATATATTAACTTTATAAGTCCGTTCACGGAATACCCAGGAATACGTTTCACTAGATGACTATTTTTCAACATTTTGATTATTTAGCCACTTTAAACATAAATATCTCATAAACTAAAAGCAGAGATGGAAGGATTACAAAAGAAAAGTAATGCATTCAATTACATTCTGAATTACTATTTTTAAAACTCAATCCGTAATGCATTATAAATTACATTTATTTCCAAAAATGTAATCCTTAGTCGAGCGGATTACAGCTTTCAAACTGTATTCCGTAATCAGTAATGCATTACGGATTACATTTTAAAAAAATTGATTATTTTAATAAACAATGAATTTAATTAAATTAAGTTAAATAAGCCTATTAACATTATTTCTAACCATAATACGTAGAAACGAAATTTGTAGTAATTCTTCTATCGTAGAGTATCTTTTATCCACTTCACAGCGCTTCAAGAATTCATTTGGACTAACTTTCATAACACAAACCATATTAAATAATATGTCATTTAAACGTTGCTTTTGAGATCTGAGTATCATTTTGGCGATAGAAAACATTTGTTCAACGGATGCCGAAGAAGTAGTAGTAGCTTGTAATACTAAAAAGGGATAAAATCCCATTTTAAAGAATGAAAGAGCCAATATAAAATCTTACATTGTTTTCCAATGGCGAGCGACGAAGACTAAGGTATTTTTTTTTATATATCGCTCCTTTACCAGAGTTTTTACTTTGAATTGCATCCATAATTTTATTTTGCGATAGATTTCATTTTTTTTTTCATATATTTCTCGTTAAATTTGGATGGAATTGAATAATAATTTATTTATATTAAATGAATATTTCAAAATGCTTGCTCTGTGTCAATTATCGGTCCCTCAAACTTTAAGCTTAAATTAAGTAATTAAACTGATTTAAAAGTTTAATTAATTGATCACTCTTATTATCACCAGTATTTTTTACTATAAAATAAAAGCTAAATTGAACAATTCTGAATCTATAGGGAAACCGGATATTTTTTAGCCTTTAACCCCCCTTATTATCAAAAATAAAGTAAAATAATAAAGAAATGTTCTCTAATATAGCATTATGCAAACTTAATGTAAATGTGATTAAT
Source organism: Catotricha subobsoleta (assembly GCA_011634745.2). NCBI lineage: Eukaryota > Metazoa > Arthropoda > Insecta > Diptera > Cecidomyiidae > Catotricha > Catotricha subobsoleta. The sequence continues at coordinate 7,348 of JAABKK020020324.1, read as the reverse complement.
TCAATTCAATCACATTTTAATGATTCACTTTCGCTTTGTAGAAGGTGTTTTAACAGCAAGCACATATTTCTAGCCTTATTTTAAAATGTTATGTTAGAATTAATTTTATAATATTTATTTAATAACAATGAAGAAAACAAACTGCCATTTTTGTTAAGAATGTGAAAAAATGAAATTAAAAAAAAAAAGAAATAAAAATACGAAACCAATAGTTACTTTTTATTTTTCAATTTCTCAAAAATGAAGTACGAAAAAAAAATTAAAGATTTATTATAATTGAAAAGTAATAGTTTTTACAATGCAATTGGTTTAAAAACTATAAAAATAGAAACATTTAAGATTATATTTTTGATGTGTTTTTGCTTAGAATTTGTAAGCTTGCTAAACAATTAAAATATAATTTTAGCTATGTATATATTTGAATTAAACTAACTTAATTTGAATCATGTCCTCGTACCTGGTGTAATTCAAAGGTGCACATATGGTTTTCATTTCGAAGCAATTGTTTTAGAATATGCTTTGTTGCAGTTCAAAGACGTTATTTAGCTGTAAGGTATTTTTGATTCATACGTTAGATTAGAATTCGTTAAATTCTGCGAATCACTTACTTAATACAGTGAACTCTCGATTTTTGCAAAATCCAAAATAATTAATTTTCCATTAACTATATAAGCAACACTCAAAAATTTATAGGTATTGCATTTTTCTAAAGTAGCAAAAATCGAGCAGATAAATTATTTTTTATTTTTTTTATATTAAAAATATGTAAAAGTACCAGAGTTTAAACACAATAGTGTTTGTCATTTATTATTATTATCAAGGAAAGTGAATTTGTTCCGCCAGAAACGTAACCATTTAGAAGTTATATTTTATTCCTTTCTTATTACCGTGATTTTTTTTTATATATACATATATTATATTAGCTACTTACTTAAATTTAATTAGATTATTCCTCTTTCGAAATAATATTATGTATTACTTCTGGACGTAGAACACTTAGTTCTTAAGATGTAAATTAGTACGCTTTGTACATATATAACAAAATAAGTTTTTAAAGTATAAAATATGCTTTTTGGTATTAATACTTATACTTTTACAGTTTTCACTGCTAATGGATTGTTATACATACGACTACGACATAAATGAAATTGTATATTAAAAATTATCAGCCATGATAATCGAGTCGCTGTGATTTTCTTATTCTGACTTCTTTTTTCATTAATTCTCATTAAAAAAAGAAAAAAAAAACCGTCGAAATTTTTCTCTATCGTCATTCATAACTCAGCAAATAATATAAAAAATGTATTTAATAAATCTATATCGTCGTCTATAAAAAATTTCACCGTACGTATACAATGTAGCGCAACCACACCAAGAATAGTGTTGCTATGTCTTATATATCTTCTTGTGAAACTTGTTTATTTGTTTAAAAAAAATATACCTACAAGAAAATTAAATAATAACTATGTTTGTAGAACGAACAAATGTATAATTATTATCAGCTATGAGAAAAAATTTTACACCCGAAAATAGAATATAAACATATTATTTGAATGTATAATAATAATAACATACAAATATTTTCCCTTAGTATAACTCTATATAATTATTGAACCAGTGATTTAAAGTCAACTGGTAGATAAAAGTATCGTGATCTTATAAAAGAAATGTAAGTAATTTTTATTTTTTTGATGTTTCAAATTGCAACTTGCAATTATTCTGAGATTTGTTGTAGCGTTAATCAAATTTAGTTTGAAATATTTCTGTTTTTTGTAAATAAGCAATCTATAATTATGTGGGTAACTGAAACCTTATTATATACTTAAGACCCTGTGCAAATCTAGCATTATTGCGATATTCTTTTTAAAATAACTAAGGTATTCTAAATAATAATGAGATGATTTCTGTTCTGTTAAATAAGAAGATTCATATACGCTATATGGATCTTCATATGAATTAAGTCAAGTGAATTATTTGAAAAATATCTCGTCATTCAATTATTGCTTGAACAACGCCCGTTATTATATAATACGCAGGTTATTGAATTGCGGCATGAATAATTAAATCGAATTTTAGTTTTTATACAGTTTTGATTATTACTTTTCCCCCTAGTATTGTGATCGTGTTTCGATTGGGCATATGATTTTCAATAAATATATATAATTTTTTCTTTGTTGAAATATTTTACATATTTGACAATATGTTTTAGGCCATCATTCTAAAATATCAATAATATTAATTTAGAATTAATATATGAAACACGTTTTCCTCGGTTCTAAATTTATTGAAATTTTCAAAATCGAAGGTAAAAAATTGAAGAAGGGATGATATGTAAGTAGTAAAATTTACTTTAATCGCTTTAATTTTAAAATGAAATAGAAAGCAAAGGTGAGTTTATGAAAAATAGAAACCATCTGCAAAAGTAATCCATACTCCTCTAATGACCAAATTGTACGAATTCCAATGATTTTACTTACTAAAATGATCCATATTTTTTTCCAATTCCAATATGGATTTATTTCCAGCCTTTTAGGAAATTTTTCCTATTCCTTGTTCTATTGAATGTGGGTAATTTCGTCCTTTTTCCGCACATTCATTTGAATATTTTTCCTACTTAGGAAAAATTGCCTTAAGGGCAGGAAATAACTCCCGATTGGAGTAGTAAAAAATATTGGAATTCGAATGATTTTTCCATATTGGAAATCCTAAAATTTGGTCAATAGGGTGAGAATTAAACTTAAAAATTAGTGGGTTGCTTGGGTTTCATCATTTTTTTTTTATTTGTTTAGAATTTACTTTGGTATAAATGGAACAAGGCTAATATACACATTTCTACTAACAAGGCAATTATCTTTCTTAAGTTACTATTCTGGTATCATGTATTACTACGAGATTTATATTATTTTTCGAAATTGTATTAAAGTCTCATAATATAAGTATAAGTACATTTCAGATGCGAGCAATTTTTATTGCTGCGAAAACTAAATAACCTATCTAATACTGAAATACTAAGCGAATATTTTATTTTCAAAATTCTGAAAACTGATCAGAACGTCGACGACATTAATAACTCTTTAAAATTTCAAATCCTGGGTTGTTATTAAAATATTCACTTATTTGGGCAACTCCACGCAAACATGTGATGTGCGGAACCGCAAATTTTTTTTTGATAATTTAATATCTCTGAAACCAATAGATTTAGAGAGCTGGTTGACCCGGATTTGGAAAGATTATTTTCACAGAATTTAAATGACGAGTCAACTAGCCTTCTAAATCTTATGGTTCCAGAGCCTTTAAAATTGTTTGCGGTTCCGGACATTACACGTTTGCTCGTGGATTGACCCATTTAATAAAAATATTACATAAAATCTAATTCTAACGGTAAAGAAGATTTTGAGAGTATTTATTGTTCTATGTGTCTGCCAGAATACCGTCTTAATATAAAATAAAGGACAATTATAAGTAATTATATTATAGTGAAGGGGATTAATTTATATCAAATAATGGTTTGTCCATAAGCGCTAATATAACAACCTTCTACAATGTCATTCCTATTCTTAAGTGTCCATATAAATTGAATCTCTTTATCTTTTTGTAAAATTCTATTTTTCCATCAGTTTGAAATATACATCCTCACGAGACACTGAAGTGATTAACCAACAATCAATAATAAAAATGATTGTTCTAAAAGTCAACAGACGCTTTTTTAAAATGTTTGGACTTCTGTTGAGAGACAGCCGAAAAGAAAATATGCTTGATATTATAAATAATATTGTGATTTCAGTATTAATTCTGTCAGTTGTTCTGTCCTGCACTGCATATTTTATAGCAAAAATTAAAGATATCACTGAGACGACAGATACAATTTATACGATCACTGGGTTGATTATGGTTATTGGACCATATTTAATATTTGCGTTGAATAAAGCAAAATTAAGAGATATGCTAAATGATTTGGAAAAGATCGTGAACATAAGTAAATAAAAGGAATTAAATTTTATAAGACATGTTTTTTTTCTAAATTTCGATTTTATTTTCCATTTAATGCATCGTCAGGAATAAAAGATGGTAAATTTCTGTTTTATGGAGCAACTGAAACCAGAGTGGCCCGTTTTACGAAAACATTTCTGAAGGTGTCAATTATTGGTGCTTCGGGTGTTTATTTTGTTCCATTTATTTCTCCTGCATATCATTATTTCAATAACACGTACACACCAAATGTGTGGTATGTGCCCTACAAAGTATTGTAAGTATTTAATATCACCTCAATATTTATTCAATTATTAACTGATATAATGTAAAAACTATAGAATGCCTTACAACCAAAGTAGTACCATTGGATTTACTGTAACATTGACAACTCATGCAACTGTTGGCTTTATCAGTGCTATTATATTCACAATAATGAATACATTTTATGTCGGAATATGCTCGTATTTTGTGACTTGTGTATCAGATATTACAACGATATTCTCAAAGATAGACAAACTAATCGAATCGCAAAGTAAATTTGATATTAATGAACTTTTAAACAAATATTTGATGGAGGCCATTAAATTTCACTGCTGGACCACAAGGTATGAGCTTAATTAACCAGATAAAGACACGATGTGAATTCATTTATTATTGGTCTTAACTCAATTAACCTACAGATTTATGGAAAGCTTTGGAAATCTTATGAGTGGAATGATTTTTGTGACGATAGCGATGTGTGTCTTATGTCTTTGTTCATTATTATATCAAATTCAGGCTGTAGGTTTATCTTCTGGTTAATTCAAATTCCAATTAATTCAATATTGGTATAATAAGATACCAGTTGTCCACGTGCACATAAAATTGTCTGTTGTATGATCAACTGGTATTTTATTTCAATTTAATACATTTATCACCTTTTCATAATTGAAGTACTCATTTATCTTAAAGTCTGCCGAAAATTACAACGTTCAGTTCTTTCAATCAGTTGGTGCCACGTCATTGATAACCTTATGCTTATTTGTATTTTGTTATTATGGAAATATTGCAACGACAAGCTCTACTGAGGTCAGTGATGCAGCTTATAGCTCGCTTTGGTATCGATATCCACATCAGTTGCAGCCATATATCATTCTGATTATGATTCGTTCGCAAGATCCTTTCTATTTGAAAGGATTTAGCGTTATGTTGTGTTCATTAGAAAGTTTCACATCGGTAAGTAAAACAAATATTTTATTCCTCATTTTATTATAGTTACATTAAATGCTTTATATTTTTTAATCAATTTCAAGTTAATAAAGACAACAGTTTCTTTTTACATGGTCTTCAGAGAAATTGACTAGGAGATGATTTATTTTTAATAAATTAGAAATCTACAATTCAAGAAAATTAATAATAATAATAATTTTATATAAATAAATTTATTTTACAAAATTAACTATTAAACTATTTATTTCATTATTTGTTAGCTATTTTGTGGAACTTTAATAGTTATCACCTTAAAATTTTAATGTTAAAACAGATTATACATTACGTTTGTACCTTGTTAAATACAATTGGCTATAATGATCCATTCAATACGAATAAAATTATTTAATACGTAGACATTTGGGAAAATGTTGTAAGCGAAAATTCAACTTACGCACTTTAGCTAGTGATAGGCCGCAGAATTTTCCGGAAATATGGAAATTTCTGAGTAAATTTTTTCTAATTTTTCCATTTTTTTTTTGTTTTTAATATTATCGCGAATTTAACATATCTAACTTCTAAACCAATACGTTTACTACATTTTAAAGTCTTCTGCGGATACAACTACGGTGTATAACGACGTCACGTCGAATAGATTTGAGAACATTTTTTTTTTGGCTTTTTTCTTCATTTAATTGCTTATTTTGTGTCTTTTTTATTAGTTTAACATTTAAAAAACATTCAAATTTTCCGCCCGAACGTTTCTGCATATACGTAGTAATGGTAGTAATAGTGTTGCAATTTTGCTTTTTTTTTGGCATTCTACATTATGCGCATCCAATGGGAGCGTCGAATAAACACGTGAAATAGATCCATTTTATAGACTTCGAACGCCATGTCTGGCTTCAAAGTTTCTCTTTTTTGACTTAACCACCCTTGGATGAAAAAAAAAAATATACTTCGGTAATTTTCCACAGGAAAATTTGATGTTTTTTTTAAAACTTGTTTCAGTTTTAAATGATTTATTTATTTATTTATTTTTTAGAAAATCTTTCATGGAGAAACACAAAATATTGATATTTTTTTTTTATCCATCCCTCTCCTTATGAGATTTTCCAAAAATCATGGCGTTTATATTATGAAAATCTGATTTCAGATTTGGTTTCAGGTTTTGATTTTAATTTTCAGTGTTAAAATTTATGTCTGACCGATTCTGAATCTGAGGATAAATATATGGTATTAATTGTTGTTGAGCACATAAAATTTAATAATAATAACAAACTACGTGATTTAGATGTTAATATAATACCTATTAAATAATAAAGTAGATGTAGTATAGAAATAATTTAAATTTTTCCAGGAATTTAGAAATTTCCAGAAATTTCCAGAAATTTCTAGAAATTAGCACGGAGAAATATGATATTATTATGATTTTTGATTTTGTTATTATTATTAGGCCGTTTCTCAATTCATAATTATTTGCTAAATCTAGACTAAATTCAATGATGTAGTGAGAAATTTAGGTAATAAGCTTTTGCGGAATAAAATGAAAACTGTTTAATCTTTCTCTTTGGTGTATAGAAAACTTTTTAATTGAATTCTAATAATTATAAAAACGATCTAAAAAAGATTTTGATCTTAAGATCGTGATCTAGATCAATACAATCTGAGAACACGATCTAGATTATTTTTTGACGATCTTTGCCAACACTGGAAAAGAAATACTTAAGGAATCCGAAATAGAAATGTCAATAGAGAGGATTAAAGGACCAAATGACCTTTAAAAGATGAAAACTGTAAAACTTAAATTTAGAAGTTAAGAGTTTAAATACCCTTGATTGCATATTCGCGCGAGTTTTTAACAACTCAAATAAAACACAACACTTTAGTATATATCAAAAACTAACTTTTATTAAGTGTGAAACTTCATATTTACATATATGCATAAATTAGGGAGTAGAAAATACACAAAATACAAAATACTAAAAAATACACAAAATATGAAAATAAAGAAAATATAAATAAATTAAAAACATGGTTTGGAAGAAGTATAAATAATAACAAATTATATACATACTATATATATTAGGGTGACCCAATTTTGAATGGAGATATTAAAATGTCTTGGATTTCTTAGCCTAACATATATATGATAGGATTTGGTGCCAATAAGAACTGTACAAAATTT
>JAABKK020020313.1:0-18808 GCA_011634745.2 Catotricha subobsoleta | reverse complement strand
TATCAAGTTTTTCACATTTCTCGGTTATGAGTAGAATTTGTTCTTCAAGTTTCAATATTTCTTTTTTGAAATTCTCTCGTTCATCAGCTTTGGCTTGTTTTTCGATCAACAATTCTTCATCAATAGCTCTACATTTTTCGGTTAAATCGGCAGTGATTCGTTGAACGTCTTCAATCAGTTGCTGATTTTGGATTTGCTGATCAGCTAGACGTACATCAACAACAGCATTAGCCAAATTTTCTGGAGGCATAACTGAAAAGCCTAAAATAAATAAATAAGTTAGTAAATGAATGTTTTTGATAGAGCTAGTCCAGTTTTAAGAAAATATACTTACTTGAATTTGCGTTTGGACTTTGATCAGAACAATTTAAAAAATCGAAAGATGAATCCAAATTACTTCCGGATTTGCTGCCGTGTGACCTTAATTCTTTAATATAATCTTCCAGTTCTTTGTTAGTGTTGTTTAAAAATTCAATCATTTTGGCACGTTCCTCTAAATCGTTATTCATTATTTCAAGTTCGTCATGCAGTTCCATCGTTTTCTCCGTCAATGTACAAACTTGTTTTTCTGCGTGTGCCAATTTTTTGGTCAAAAGCCTATTCGAGTCAGTTAAAAGATTTATATTTGTCTCCTGTTTTTCCAATGTTTCGTTCGTTGCAATTAGTGCTTTCTTAAGACGCTTTATTGCCTGTAAATAGTTTAGAATAAAATAAGTATTAGAATTATAAATTTAATTGATTCGATTAATTTATACAATCATATCTTACTTGTTCATTATTGTTTGGCCTTTGCGGTGTCTTTGATGCCTCTTTGGCCTGAACCATTTGATTTTTCAAATCCTTGATTTCAATTAGTGCTTTTTTATAATCATCATCTATTTATATTTACGAAATTATCGAATTATGTACCATTTAAAAAAAAACATCATTTTTCTATATTATTCTTTTAATCAAATTACCTAATTTTATGATATTTTCTTCACAGTGTTTCAGCTGCATTTCAAAATAGCCTTTCTCAAACCGCTCTGTTTCTAGCTGAGCCTAATTTCGAAGTAAATTTAAAAACATTTAAATGAAGTTTTAAACTCAATATTACAAACAAAACAATTTAAGCATTTCATTGAAAATGAAGAACTAACCTTCAAATTTCTATTTTCTAAATTCCAGTTGTTCAATAGCTTTGTTCTTGGAGTTACTGGTGATGATTTTAAAACTAAGCTTCCATTAAAAATAAGCGAATAATCAGGTTGAAATGAATTATGAACAGTTGTTTCTAAACCAGATAAACATATAATCATATAAGTTTTTGTAATTTTCTCTTAAAGAATTTCGAAATGCTTTCATTTTTAACACAAACCTGCTTCTTCGATAGCTTCATGTATACTGGCCCGTGTATAACCTGCATTTTTACTGATCAAACTTCCCAAAAACTTTGCAATAATTGTTTGATTTTTTTCCAACATATTGCTACAGATATTTTGCATTTGTTGGTCAGCGTATCGAACACAGGAAAAATGCAAAAGCAACGAAAATACGTAAACATAATCTTTAACATCAATTTGGGTTTTGTTATTTTCATCATCAGTGGTATTATGGTCAGATCCTAAATGGAATTCCGGATAATTTTCTATGAAAATAAAATCAAATTATTTATCATTTTACATCTCGCTTGCAATATGGCGACCAAATTTAATCACGTAATTATCCGTCTAACGAATTCTACATACCTTCAATAAATTCAACAAGACTTGATTGTTTAATTTCAACCGATTCTATATGTGTTTTGAACGCATCAAAAAAGCTATTAATATCTATTTCATGTAAATTATCATGAGTTCGGTTTAGAAATCCTGTACAGTTCGCCTATAAAATTTTCAAATTTATTACTAACAAAATTCTATAATTTTTCTTTCCATTTGAATCAAAAAAAAAAAAAAACAAAAAATGCACATACCCATTCTAAAATATTTGTTTTCCAACGTGAATCCATTGTTCTTACGTAAATACACAAATAAACAATTTACAGTAAAACATAAATGCACAAAATGAAAATGGTTGTTTTAATTAAAATTTTAATATTGATATATTATTCTATTGTGTTCACATTTATAAAATTTGTTAAATAGGACAAACATAAACTGTTCACCGCCCAATATAATATTTAAATGGCAAAACACCGTTGACTGTTTTTTTTTTAAATGTCAAAAATTTAAAATTTATCTTGGTTGAATACACATGAATATGGCAACATACAAACGAATTGGCTGCATCCAAACGGTTGCAATTCATTTATTTATTCAAATAAGTTAAAAAATATTTTAAATTTTAATGTGTCCTCAAATAGCTCAACTACAATTACGTAATGTTTTGTAATGTTTTGTGCCGTTCTGTAAGATTGTGCAAGCAAATACAACAACAAAACATATGTCCAAAAAAAAATATACTAGAAAATAAGTATTTTACACTAATTACGCATCACATATATTGCATCAGCGCCAAAAATTGTTCTAAAAAGTACTAAATATAAAAATATTTTCAGTCCAGATCGAAATTCTTGTAAGGTTTTGTAACGTTTGTAACCTCTACAGTCTCTATTGAAAGTAAACCACGCACACCGCCGCAAAAAATGATGTACGTGTTGTATCTGTGTTAAAGTTCTTACAAACGTTACAAACCTTACGTCATTATAGTTGGGCTTGTGGCTAAATAGAGCGAGCACATTTGTTTATTTAACTTTTGGTGCGAATTGTGCGTCATTTTTAATGTATTTTGTTGTTACTTTTTTTGAAATTAACCGAACAACCATACATAGAGCGCCCATTAGTAGGTCAAATAAAAGCGGTGGCAAAAATTGGAAACATCGCATAACATGCCCTATTAGATAATTTATGAAAACTTTTTCCACTACGAACGCTTATTGAATTTTCGTAAATATTTGTATGGTGTTGAGTAGTTTTTTTTTTAAATTTAAATTAAATTATAAAATTGTTAATAATTAAATTATGCACGTTTTGTTAAGTTTATAGATCTACATCTAATGCAATCATCAAAACAAAACAAAAATCCTACAAGTAAGAAATGATTAGAAAAAAATATTACATTCGATGAAGAATTAAAAAGCTGATAAAACGAATTATTTCGTAATTATTATCAGATTTCTAATTTTATTTTTATTTAACAAAATCTTCTTTATCCCAAACAAATAATATAATTTTTGGAACTGACATTTCGGCAGCGAACAGTCTGACTTTTGTAGTCTATTTAAGCTAATTAATTAATTTTGATAAGTTCGAATAAATTTAAATTTCGTATTTTTTTAAAAATTAAATGCAAGTGAAGATTTTAGGCGAGTAAAAGGAAATTATAGGGGTAATGTTGAATGAGCAAGTAAAAGAATTTGAATTTAAGAAAAAATGAAAATAAAAGATTAACAATGGATTTATTATGATCTTCATTGTTTCCGCTTATCTTATATTTTCGAAAAAGTAATTGAGATAATCAAAATAATCGAAGGCGCTTAACAATAATCTAGTAATTAATCATATGAAAATAAATAGTAATAAACGAGTCAAATTTATATTGTACGATTGTCATACAGGACCGCGATATGACCTTTATATGCAAATTGTAAGTACATACAGAAAATAACGCCACTTATATCATAATCGAAAACGCCTAATACCAGCAAATTCAACTGTACGCATTATTTAATTTGTGGTGCCGGCAACTTTGACAGTTTTTATGTCAACAAGTTTAGCGCAGACATAAATTTTATTAGTGAATAAATATAAATTCAATGATTTTATGTTGATTTTATTGAATAAATATCTTTCAAAATAAGCAAAACTAAATAAATATTATGAAATTGATTTAACATTAAATATGTTTAAAAATTTAAAATGCATTTATCAAAATCAATTAGCAACAAAATGTATATTTACAATTACAAAACGATGCTGTAACACAAATACAAAATCGACCAAACAATATTGTTTGAGTTTGGTGAGGTGAAAAGATACCAAATTAATATTATAATTTATTTCATTTCACAATATTAAAACTTTCACAATTTTTAAATATTGAATATTCATTCATCTTTTAGGCAATTTGATTATGAAAACTATTTATCAACACTTTTGATAAAGGGCCCAGTTGAACGTCAAAGCGCTTTTTCGATTCGCGCATTTAACGTGGAAATATCGAGAATAGCTAGTGTTGTGAGTAAAATCTAATTCATCAAATAAACTGATTTAGTTTTTAAATAAAAGTCGTTAACAGTGAAGTGTTTTATTTTTTTCAGGTTTCTGAAGAAAAACTCGGACAAATGCGATTAAGATTTTGGTATGATGCTTTGGATAAAATTTATAACAAGAATAATGTTAAACCTTTACCAGAACATCCAGTCATAAAAGAAATCAATCAGGTAATAACTAGATGAATTTCTACGATATCATATTAAGCAAAGTATTTATTTTAATTAATTTTTGTTTCATTCTTTTCGAATTTAAGGCAATAATTAAATACAATTTACCGAAGCACCATTTCTTACGTTTAATTAAAGCGAGGGAGCACGGCTTTGGTGTAGTATTTGCAACGACACAAGAACTTGAACAATATGTACAAGATTCAACGTCATCCATTTACTATTTGCTATTAAAAATTGCTGGTATTGAGGATATGAATGCAGATCATGCAATATCACATTTGGGAAAAGCACAAGGTATTTGTAATCTATTACGTGCATTAGCCGTACAAGATGTACGACAACGTGGTTTAAAAACAATACCGATAATACCGCAAGAGATTCTACTAAAGCACGGAATAAGTTATGAACGCATAATTAGACAAAAACCGGATGATGTTCCAGTTCAAAATTGTATATTTGAGATTGCCAGTGTGGCGAATGTACATTTAGAAAAAGCAAGAAGTCTGTCTAAGCATGTACCAAATACGGGTAAAATATACTTTCTACCAGCCATTGCAATCGCAAGATATTTAGAACGATTAAGATTAGCAAATTTTTATTTATGTCATCCAACATTACTTAAACGAGATACAATATTACCATTTGCTTACTATTGGAATTATTTCATGAAAACTTATTAGTATATCTATGTGTCGTTTCGTTTGGTAATGAATCAAGAAACACTGGCTAGATATAGTGATACATACATGATATATTAATTCAGATTTTCTTTAGTTAAACAAAGGATTGTCAGAGATGAGATTTTGATTAAAGAGTTTATCATAAGCTTCATATACCTATAGATGCAAATAGTGGCAAACGTTTTTATTATAAAATAATGATGTAATAAAGAACTTAGAAAGATTAATTAAAAAAAATATAATTTGTTTTAATTTTTTAAATTTCCAATTTATTATTTTAAATATATTGTTTGCAATGTTCGTCGCTCAAATTTTCGCTTAATTTTCTTTAAAATGATTCATCTTTTTAATGTTTGAATCGTTTTCTATTAATTAAGAAAAATCAATTTCAATTCACAACAGCATTTATTTTCATTTTTTTTTTTTTTAATTATTATTTATCATTGCTATTATTATTATTATTATTATTATGAATTTTAAATTGTCCATCAAAATTTTTAATTTGACATAATTTTGATAATATATTTTGATTTTTTTTTTCCTTTTTATAATTTGATTTTTTGTTCTTAAATTAAAAAAAGAAAAAGAAAACAGCTCAGCTACTCTCTACATTTATCGTGAACTAATTGCGTAACACGTAGCTTAATTTCTTAAAAAAAAAAGAACAAAAACAAAAATGATTTAGAACAGCAGTCGAACAATAATTCTACGTTAGAATTAATGAAAATAGGCAGCTTAAGGCATGCAATTTCTGTGTGTTTGTGTGTTATAAACAACAAATACAGAAACTTCACGAAATACGCAATTTCCATGTCATTAAAGTCATTTCGACGATGGATCTACAATTAATAATAATAATAATAATAGTTCTAATGCTTAAATTCATTTTTCATGTTTTTTTTTTTTTTTTCATTATTTGTAAACTTTTGTTTGTTTATTATTTAATAATAAAAATTCAGGGTGCAAGCGATATTAATTAACCTGCGCTTTATTCTTTCATCTTAATTGATATTTGATTTTTATGTTTTTTTTTTAATTTTTTTTTTTTTTTTTTTATTAAATAAATATTTGGTAGAAATATTTGAGTTTTGTTATTTTTTATACGTTTCATTCTAAATCTATACACGTTATAATTTTTAACATTACAATAACTAAAAAAGAACAAAAAAAAAAAAGAAAAAAAAAACAAAAGAAATATGCACAATAATATAATTAATTCATTTAAATTAAATTTGTAATAGGTAAATAATAATAACAAATTAATAATAATGAAAATAGTTAACTATTTTTGAAAATTATTGTTATTTCTTTCTTATATTTCGTCTTTATCTTCTTTTTTTGTTTGTGTTTTGTGTTTTTATATCTTTTTGTGTTTTTCTGTGTGTGTGTGTGTGTGTGTTTATTTTTATTATGAAATTTTCACAATAATCCTGTGTTTATTTTGTAATTAATTTTAATTTCATTCTCTTTCAACAATGTCATCATCTTCTTCTTCTAGATCTGATACATACATAATATCCTCATTTGGATCATTGGCTGCTAGTCCAAATGGATATTTTTTATTATTGGTTTTTGTTGTAGTGGTTGAATGATGGTTGTCATCACATTCATTTGTTATTTCTTTCATAACCGTTTTTTCGATTGCAACAGGCGCACCAGCGACAGGTATGCGTTTTTTTCGAAATTCGTAAACAAGTGGGAAAATGTGTTCTATGGCCGCTTGTACATTTGCTACACTACTGGCTGAATAATGCATCAAATTTAAATAGAAAGAAAAAAAGAAATTTTAATAATTTCGTTTTTAACACAAATAATGTTTTGTTTAAATGAAATTTTAAAATAATTAATTAACTACACAAAAAATCATGTTTGTGAAATTACCTGTAACGGTGATACTACCAGTTGAAAATATTTTTAATGTTGCTTTTGGTATTTTTAATTTGTAGGTAACGCCCGGATGTAATTCAGGTTCATAGCTTGCATCTTTTTTAAATTTTTCTGAGAAATTGACAATTCTAATGGCCCAAGGCATGCTGCATGTGCCCAATACGTTAACGACCCGAAAATTGTTAAATCGAACAGGAAAACCTAATGATTGAAGGCAACGAGCATATCGACGTGCACCAACTTTTGCCTAATTTAATATAATTGTAAATTAAGAAAGAAAAGAAAATTAAATTAGAATTGTTTTGACTATTTTTTTCAGTGATGCAGCAGAACAAAACAAATGTACCAAAAACCGAATCTTATTTTTCTCTACCAGATTTGGTCGTAGCACACCCGAAATTTGTTGCATCTCTAATTATTTTAAAATGTTTTTAAGTTTATTTTTATATCCAACTGATTTCTTTTCAAAAATCAATTAGAAAAGAACATTTCCACGCTATTTTTTTTCTTGAATTTACGTTTTTTAAACTTTGAAAAATCATATCTCAGGTTTGTGAACGTGTTGACAAACAACTTCTATTTTGCTCAAAGATTCGAATGTGTGTTTTTTATCCTGATATATTTGAAAGCTCTGGACCCATTGCTGCTCACCAGACGTCACAAAAACACTCCATGTTATGTTCTGTACGCGACCTTTTTTTTTTTTTTGAAGGAGGTGGCCATTCCTCCAAGTGTCGTACTATAAAAAAGCCGTAATACTACAGATGCTGCAAATGACTTTCGTTTTTTGAAATTGTTCAATTTATTAGATAATAGCAAATCGATATTATGGCATTCTGGATGATATCAAAAATTAGATAAAATTTCAAAAAACAAAAGTCATATGCGGTATCTGTAATTGTAAGAGTTTCGTTACTGATATACGTGGGAGGGAGATGGCCCACACCTCTTTCGAAAAAAAGGTCGCGGACAGACTAAAAAACTGGACTTGGAATGCTTTCCTGACATCTGGTGACCAGGAAAAACTCCAGAGTGCCCATCTAATATACTATAAGGATTAAAGCATACATACGAAGCTTCAAAGTTAAAATGCGAAACTTGAGAAAAAAAATATCGGGAAAATGTAAAAAAAAAAAAATGCGAATATATTCTTACTTGATCTTCTGATGTAGCACCAGTACATGTTATGCGTCCAGATGACCATATTGATGCTGTGGTATAGGGACGCCGTAATTTCATGGTAACCATGCCATTTTCACGTCGAAATTCAACATTTTTCCCATTTAAAGCAATTTCACGTAAATTTAAATGACATCTAACACTAAACGAACACACTACATTATTAATAACAATATCAATTTCTGGTTCCGGTTCTTGATCAATATCAATATCAATTGCTTGTTGTGTATCTGAATTTGAATTTGTGTTTAAGGTTGTAGTATTAATATCGGTGGTATTGCTGGTGGTTATATTTGTTTCATTATCAGTTCCATTATTTAAAATTTCGTCATTGCTGTTCATATGTTCATCAGATTTTTCATTTTTCGTTAACTGTGTGTTACCGCTACCATCAATATATGTTGATGCTGATGCTGTAGACACATCTTTATTATATTGAATTGCACCTAATAATGGCTTTGGTATATTATTGTGTGGATGTTGCTGTTGTTGTTGTTGTTGATTCAAATGCTGCTGATGAGGATGTAGGGATGATGTTGATGGTCTATACATTGTTGTGACATCGTTGTTATGATTATAAAATATATAATTATTGTATTGTTGTTGGTGTTGCTGTTGAGGATATTGAAATGTTTGATGTGGCTGCTGTTGTTGAGATGATTCTAAAGATGTTGTTGGTATGCTAACCATTTCATGTGGCAATAAAACACGATTTGTTTGGCCAGACGATGATGTTGAAGTTGATGCAACACCAACAGATGTCACATTTCCACTACCAGCAACCACACCATTATTACTTGAATTTGTTAACGTTTTGATACAATTTTTTTGTTGTAATAACGTGGCCATATTAGTTGATGGTTGTCTTGGACAATTCATATAAATTTTGTTGTTGTTGTTGTTAATTATTATTTTTATTTTAAATTTGTTTCTTTTTTAAAATTAATTTAATTGCTGCTTTTTAATTAGAACGAATACATTGATTAAAATGTCCATTTATTTTGTTTCTTAATGTTTCTAATTTTGTTATTGTTCGTTTTAGCTATTAAAGATCATCACACATGCATAAAGGACCAATTTTTATGTACGTACCCCAACCCACAATTATAAAATCTGTGAGGTTCGTGGATGGTAGTCCAACAAAAAAAAAGAATATATAATCTAAAAAAAAAGAAGAAAAAAAAACGTATTAAATAAATTTGTAGTTCGTGAAAATTACAAGAAAATATTATTTTTTTTAAACAAAAGACATTTTGAGGACATAAAATGCTAAAACAGTTATATTACACCCACAGGATGTCTGCCTATTGTACATTCATAAATGATTCCTTATAATACGAAGAACTTACATACAATAGCAATATTACCAATGAAAGACTCACGTGACCTATAAAAATAGATTTGATATACCTATCTAGCCCAAAATGATTAAACAATTCCATTTACATTATTTAATTCTAGGTCGAACCTACGTCATTTAAAAAAAAAAAAGGAACATAAAAGCCCAGATCCATCGATTGACGCATGTGAAGCTTTCGAAATTTCAAAATCAATTTTGTTTTAAATGCGCACAATTTACGTTTGAATGAAAGCTTTTTCAACTGATATAAAAATATAATAAAAATTATTACTATTATTAATCTTATCAATCGTAAAAAGCTGAAGTTTCATAAATCACCATAAAATTATTAAATAAAAAAAATAAAAAAAATTATAGATTCTACGCAATAAGAAAGTTCACACTAGCTCAATTTTGGGCCCCTCTTCATTTACATATGAAAGTCACTAGAGGCAGAGCTAATTTAAATAAATATTATTTTAGTCGATTGGTAATAATAATTTTTTTTAAAAAAAAACTTATATATTAACATTATCAACAGTATCAACAAGCACGTAGGTATATAAATTAATATTACTGGGAAATCTATAGTCCTTTCTCACAATAATCAATAAATTATACAAGGACAGAAAAGTTAATTGTAAATTATTAATATATTTGTACCTGAAATTATAGAAATTGTATGCAATCTACTGTGAAATGCATTAAATGGAATAAGAGTTATTAGAGGTGTATGCATTTTCCCCACCTACTACGCAGAATCAATTAATTAATCAATTCTGATATCTAATTATAAACACCTGAATGGAAATGCAACAAAACACACAGACACACACACACACTCAGATCGCACAGATACAGAAAACATCTTATAAGAGGAATGAGGATGGCCTTTTCTTCTTCTATTTTTTTTTCTATTTTTTTTTTTTTTTTGTTATACTAATTTGATCTGTAATTTGAATTTTTTTTCCAAAAGAGTAGAAGTATTTAAGTTTGAAATGAAATGCTAAGCAATAAAAACAATATTACGATGTTCTAATACTTGGTTGGTACTTATCAATTCAGTAATTTTTTTTTTTCATTTTTTTGTTACTCTAATTACATGTGATATTTAATTACAGATTTAATCAAATTATCAATGCAATACACCGAATAAATGATTATCATTTTGTTATCACAATGAAAATCATCTTATAAACAAAGACCCCACAGGAAGCTTTTTTTCATAAATTTTTTAGAATAATATTTATGTTGAAAGTACTCGCAACATATGAAAAAAAAAAAACAGTTATAAATAAAAGAATTAAATGTAACACAAGAATTTTGATATACTGAATAAAACAGGAAGTCACTAAAAATGTTATGAATGTACTATAATAAAAAAAATAATAGCCATGCTTTTGCATTAATTTTATCTTAGAATCCTACTTGAATAAATCATAATTTTAATAAAAACACACAAACGAAAATTATAGCCTCGCGCTTGAGTCACACACATAAACTGAAATTTGATATTTCATATGCAGATGTAATATAGAATCAAAATTTACAAAATAGTTAAAACAACCCCTTTATTTGCCATTTAATTTATTATTGAAATTGAAATCGAATTGAGATGAAAAAAGAGAAGATACGATAAATCGCCAATTAAGAACAATATTAATTTTTTTGGATTTAGAATAGAAGTTACTCAGCTACTAAATTAATGCTTATTATTAAAAAAAAAAAAAAAAAAAAATTTTTCTTTTTGTCAAACCTATTACCAATAAAGAGAATTTAGGTATAAAGAACGCGAAAATTATTTTTCAGTTTTTCGGTGCAAAAATAATTGTATTTGCCATTTTGCTACCCACCAATTAGCTATATTTACACAAGCACTAAATTTTTTTGAACAATAATATTTATATTAAAAACAATTCATTTATTACCTTACCAGGGAAATACAAAAATTATTTTTATACTACTAATTCAATAAAAAAAATGATTATTATAATTCTTTTTTCTCTACTACACAATCAGACATAAGGCCCAGACTGATGTGAAGTTGGTTCTATCCCATGATACGATTCGTTCGGTTTTTAGTTTTTAACTCCGATTTTATTCCAGCATAGCCATTTTTTGTTTTTTTTTTTAACAACGATCCGAGCACTGTATGTTGTCTATTTTTCGTCCAGAATAAATATATAGATTTTAGCGCGCATTTAGAATGAAATATGGATTTACATAAAACTTTGAAACAACTCAATAATGAGGTCTTTCAGTACTAAAAAATTGATGTACTATTAATAATTTTAAAATAAGCTAGATGCAATTCGTAGCACTAAATTGACAAATCTTTTTTAATTCAGTTACGCTTTATATTTTTAAATATTGATTTTAAAAATGCAAAAATTTGTTGTTTATTTTCGTTTTTACACAACTGTCACAAAAATGCGGCTGATTGTATGGAGAGAGAAGGGATATTTTCCTACCAAATCAAAAGGAAAATTTTCTACTAAAAAGCTTCGTGTCGTGCCGAAGTTACTTTTAAATGCAAATTTAACTAGTTAATTAACATTAATTAGCAAAATTAAATAGATAGGATTGCTTGTAATTACCTCTAGTTTATTCTGACTATAAAAAAGTAGGTACTAAAAAAACTGAAAGACCTCATTGTATAGATACGAACTGAATAGACATTCAAATTTGCCTTTTCTGTCATTCAATTAAATTTAAAAAAATGGTATATGCATATATTTTTATTAGAATGTGTAAAAAGAAAAAGAAAGTAATTTAAACAATTAATCAGATCTTTTTTATTATAGGCGTGTTCGATTAATAATCCAAGATAAATTTGTATAACGGTTATAATTAGTTAAGTTATCTTTTTGAGTAGAATTAAATAAAGTTATCGTTCTCAATGAACGTGATTAGCTTTAAGTAATCCAAAATCAACGTAAATTTGGAATAAAATCAATAAATTTCACCCAATGAGACAGGAAAGTGATTTTTTTTTATTGATAATTTCGATGCTAAAAAAAACTTGCTCATCATTACATTTTTGTTGTTTCGTCTAGAAATAATTTATTTTTACTGTTGAACTTTGAATTTCAAATTGCCCGTGATTCTAACTCATATAATTCATAACTACCAACATAGCAGCAATTGATTTCTCTAGTGTAAATTTGTTATAAACACTGTTTTAAAGCTAAATTCACATGGATGTAAAAGTTTGATGTAATTTAAAAGGCATCGATATATTTATATTTGGTATTATTATGTTGGTTTTTTGTTGAATTTCAGCAAAATACACGAAAATACCTACATATTAATACGAAATACAACGAGGCCCTTTAAATTACATCAAATTTTCAAATACATGTGAATTTAGCTTAATGAGCATTTACGGTCAAATTATATTCACTTTTTATAAAATTTCAATCTAGTTTTAAAAATATTTATCATCATTTTCGAGATTTATGTAATTAGGCAAATATTAATCTAATTTTTTTTTTGATTTACTTAAAAATATAAAATAAATATGTTAAAAAACTTTCCTGTCTCATTATATGAATTTTACTCCGTCGAAAGTTATACATTTTTGGCGAAAAAAAAATATTGTTTTGGTAATTTCTTCTTTTTTTTTGTCTATCAAATATCCATGGATTTATTTTATAAATAAAAAAAAAATAAACAACAAGTTAATATAATAATAAACATGATTTTAACGACGCACCCCTTTTAAAAAGAAAAATTGGCTATACCTTATAATGGTATGAAATTCATCATACTATGAGCCAAAATACCATAAAAAGGTATAAGAAGGTATATTTTCGTTTTTCATACCATAAATCAATTAACGAAAAAAAATTGAATGTTAACACTCAGTACACATGATGCATTACATTGACATAACACTATGTAAAACATTATAAATACATGATGTGTATGTTTTGAATACTTAACAATGGTATGAAAACTTTCATACCATATTTTTTATAGTATAAAAACGTTCTTACCATTGTTACGTATTAATTATGGTATGAAAAACGAAAATATACCTTCGCATACCTTTTTATGGTATTAAATATCATCCGTATTATAGCTCATGATATGAATTTCAGACCATTACCATTTACCAAGGAATAGCAAATTTTTTTTTTTAGCAGTGGATAATCATAAGTCATAATACAGGTCAATAGCCTGATTCTAAAGTTAAAACTATGTTCGAATGGAAAATAAAAGAAGGAAATACTTGTTAGATTCAAATCAATAATCTTTTGATGAACAGAGAATCGTAAATGGTATAAGTAACCATCATGTGGGTTGAAAGAATTTGATTTATTTTGTTCTTCAAACTTTAAATATATTTATAATTTATAATTAATACTTATTGTACGAGAGTAAACCTAATACATATTTAAATAATACAAAATCGTATATCTGACTAATCTTTTTTAACTTTATTTTGCATTCAAAAATATAATTATCAATAGTTATTATACGTAATATGAAATTAGAAACAACATTATATAATTATATTTCTTAATTAAAAAGCTATAAATTATTTACCAAATATTATTTGAAATAATTTTTTAATAAGTAAGTACACTATTCTATATGCTAAAACAAGTTATATAATATACACAAATCCAGTGAGATGAGATCATACTATTTGGCTCTATTTCCAATAATAAGACCACCAATTAAAGCCATTATACAAAATGCTTGGGAAGCAACTCTAGTTCTCATCTGCAATGAAAAATCAATTAATTTAATTAACGTGAACGATTTGCAATGTGAGCTAATATTCAGTTTAAACAAACCATTAATTGGGACATTTTTTGATCATTATTTTTCATTGACCACAGACCGTATGTTAATGCTGCGGCTGCACCAAAAGCTCCTGCATAATTTTAAATGTGTTTTATTATTTACTACAATACTGTATTGAAAAAAAAAACATTTTAATATTTTTAAAAGAAATGCGATTATAAATTGCAATTCATTCAATTTTCTTCACCAATATATCAACGTCAATAATTACTTAAATTTTGATAGTTTTATTTAAAAACCGAACTTCCTTTATTATATTAACTCACCAATCGGAACAAGTGGGTTTTCCATAACTTTTCGCATGAATTTGTCCCTAAATGCTTCTTGTTTAGGATCAATATCACGTCTTAATTGAATCCAGTCAAATTCTTCTACATCAATTTGTTCATTGTTAGCTGCCATGTTTTTATTTATTCTGGTTATGAATTGATATATTATTTGTTCAAATATTTAATAATTCGTATTATTTTGGATAAGAAATTTCTGTTTTTTTTTTCTTTTTGTGCGATTTAGTTTTGGTTGCCTATTGTCAAATCAAAATGACATTATTCGTTAAGTAAACGTCAAAGCATAAAGTTCCGATCACACTACGTTTTTTTTTTAGATGAACTGAGAACTACTTTTTTTTCATATGGTTGGAATTGTCGAAATCTTACGTCTTTTATACGTAGAGGTAGAACCACAGATCCAAATTTATGTATATAATTAGACCTCGTGGATAAACAAGCTACAAATGGATTGATACACATACACGACTTGATTTTTGTAAGAATTTAAAAATAAAACACGTGGTCAAAAAGAAGGGGTGATACCACCAAAAAAAAAAGAATTGTCAAAATTCGGCCCTCATTTCCCAAATATAAAGTTAAAAAAAAAATTGTCAAACCAATACTTGATTTTTTTTTCAAAATTTGGCCGAATTTCTCAAAATTGTAGTAAATATATTTTACACTTTCCAACAATTAAATGGAAAAATATAGAGTCATGTATTCACGTTTTTCTTTGGATATCTCTATCGCAACATGTAGGATATGGATTTAAGTTACTTCACTCTTGGGAGAGTTTAAATAAAAATACATTTTCCATATAAAATTTGAACGTAAGTACTAGCACTTAACTAGTACTATATACTAATTGTATATTTTTGCGAACAAATTTTGCATCATTTATATTTCAAATTAAGATGTTTTTAGATACAATTTACTTATATTTAGGAATCTTTATTTTAATTTGTATAAAATGAAAATAAAAATTTATAAAATTAATGTACGGATGTATGTGGCGGTAGTTATTAGCATTTAATAAATTTGGCAGTAAACATTTTACAGAATTACTATTTAAAATGCATTCAAATAAATTTTGTCTTAATATTATGCATTAACTATTTTTATTCTATATGGAAATAAAAATGATCTTAAAATCCTTAACAATCATTTTGCGTTAATATTTGCTAGTGACAAAAAATATATTATATAGTTTTTCAGATATAATTAACAAAAATATCCTTAAGTGTTAAGGGTTGCACTATCGATTATTAAATTACTATTTTATTAAAACTACTTACGATATATTTAAAAAAAAAAAAAAAATCAATGAATATTTAAATTGTTACTTAATTAATGTAAGAAGTATGATATAATTTCAATATTGTGCAACTATTACTATACCAATATTATTCATTTTAGCGAACCATTGAGTGTTTAAACACTGTTTATAATAAAATGTTGCGAATTTTGAATGAGCAAACAATATTTCAATAATTCATAATTCTCGATAAATTATAATTCTTAAATGGGATACACATTATTTTGATAGTAAACGTTTCGCCGCTGTTGGACCATCACTTCCCTGGGAATTTGAATCTTCTGAAAATGGCGGTCCAGATGACACAAACTCTGTGCCACCTTGTGAATCACTAACAATTGAAAAACATGTATTTGAATCTTCCGTTGTTAGTCCAAAATTTTGTGTTTGATGGATTGTACCACCAAGCTCAATTGCTGATGATTTTCTATTCTCTTTATTTTCATTTGCATTGCCGGCACCTTTCAATGTTTTCTTTTTCTGTTCACTATTTGATATTGGAACCCATTTATAAATTTTCATTGTTGTATCTCCAATTGTGACCCATTTCTTTTCCCTGCAGATTAAATGTAAAAGTAAAATTTTATTTGCTTGTGAATATATGATTTGTTTATGTTTTCTTTAATAATATTCTAAATTGAACTTTTAGTATGACAAAAACATTGTAGTTTACACACCAATGTCGCACTTTATCGACTGCTTGCATAACCCTTTTAATATCATCTTTGGCTCTACTTCTTGTTTCGGCTCTTACTGATCTTGACATTGTTTATAATAATTTATTTTGTATTTTGGATAATTAGAAACATTTAATTCAGTAAAAATCGCTTTATTGTTATTATTATTATTATCGAAATTTAAGAGATTTAAATGGCGGAGTATATAATTTTTGTATAAATGCAGTGTACACAGTACTATTTCGGACAAATTTTTGCTTTGAGGTGACTTCACACTGGAATATGCCGAATTGTTATAAAGGAATGTTCACATCTAGTCATTTCTTAATTTTAACACACTCGAGCCTTTTTCATAGCAAAGAATAGAATATCGCGTAATAGGTTGAGTCGATTTTTTTTTAATGCTTTCTACCCTTGTTTTTTGAGTTGCATTTTGATCTCGTGATTACCACCTATAAAGAATTTTGAAATTAAATTAGATCTTTGCTGTGCTGTAGGTTAGTGAAGTTATGAAAATGCCAATATTTCGTAGTGATCCGATTTTGAAAAATTGTTTTTATTTGTTTAAATTTGAACCTCGTTAAGCAAATAACGAATGCCCAATATATTATTTGAAAGACATTGAATAACTATTTGCATAATAAGACAGAGATACATAGAACTATTTACAACGCTTCAAATATTGTCAAACATTGCCATTTTTTAAAATTCGTAGACCGACAGAAGATCCAAGACCTCATATATTTTAAGAATTCTTTATCATGTTAGGAAGAAATAGTTTTCGCTGATCGGAAAGCAAATATTCCATTCCTAGATAATAGAAAAAGAACTTTATATTTATCATAAGCTACATGCTGGGAAAAAATCCAATTAATAAATGTGGGATTCGCCTATTATTCCTCTAAAATTCGTAATTCATACGCAGGTGAATTTCTATGGGTTGCAGAACGTTAAGTGTGAGAAAAGTGAAAAAAGTTGCAGGCTACCCGTGCAGGGCCTTGTTTTCTATAGCATGGAGGAATGGGTAGGAAAAAAATCCAGGGAATATTCGGAAATGGATCGGAAGTAGGTAGGAAAAGTTTCCAATGAATATATGAAAGAGGGCGCAGGAATTGAAATCTTCAACTAAGGGTAAGGGGCGCAAAAATTAGTAGCTCAGGGTAAAGGGCGCAAGAATTGGAAATTTCCGTTAAGGGTAAGGGGAGCGATTCTTATGTAAGGCAGAGGCGCAAAATACAACAAAAACAATAAAATTGCACGCAATTTTTCGTCTAACTGAAATATACAATCTAGAAGAGACCAATTAAAATTTCCTTCAGCAAAAATATCAGTCTTGTCAAGTATAACAATTCTTCTTTGTAAACGAAAATGATCTGACCTATATGTTATAAATGAAACTCATAAATAGATCGATTTTATGAAAACTTTTTCCACCACGACCGCTGTCAGCGCTTATTGCAATTTCACAATTATGTGTATGGGGAGGCTTTCCTTAAATTTATATCATACATCTTATAATTGCTTGATCAACCCTTTAGATGTTATTTAAATCTTCAAGATAAATATTCAACACGATAAAATTGTAGTGTTATAGGTCGTCTGTTATACCGTGACAAACATGGCGGCTTCTGCGCTTCATTTTCTATATTTTTTCTCTTTCTAACTTACGGAGATTGATACGATGCGCAGAAGAAGACGAAATTTGCGTAGGCACGGTATAATAGACGAACTATATACGGCTAAAACTAAAAAGTTCAATGTCAAACAAAATATCATGGAAAAACAAACATTGGAACAAGCGCCGAAAGTGACACGATACGGGATAAGTTTTCTCTAAATCGATCTATAAAGTTGTTTAATTACCTCTGAGGCTCTGAGATTTTAAAATATTCACCAAAAATAGCATTGTGAAATTTAGATGTCGTTTTAACAAAATATATTTAATCTGTTCTCGCCATTTTAACCAACGTCGTATTCTGATTTTACTATTAAAATATTAATGCACATTAAAATGATATCTCAAGAGCAGTTAAATTTACAGCAAATGAACAATTTACAGTCACTAAGGGTGGTAACTTTAAACAAGGCTGGATAGAAAATTAATCGTGTTTTAATTATCTATCCACTGTTTGGTAACTTTAAAACAGGATAGATAGTTTAATTATCGGCAGTTGACATTTGTATAAATCGATGGATTTTATTTTTTGGCTCAATTAAAAAA
>JAABKK020020302.1:5512-18812 GCA_011634745.2 Catotricha subobsoleta | reverse complement strand
ATTCGATTGAAAGAAATCTTTAAAAATGTTACTGATTTCTGTTTTACATGTGGAAACAACATCTTTATATGCCATTTGAGATGGAAGTATGTTTGTTTTCCGTGCACCATTTACATAATTGAATAATTTTTTCGGATTATTTTTTATTTCAACTTGGATTCTCTCAATAAAAGCGTCATATTCTATGGAATTCATAACATTGAACTGCTTACGAAGGTCTATAAAAGCTTTGTGAGCTTCTACACATCCCGTCCACTTGTATCTGTTATAAGATTTGTTTCTGGAATTCCTCAGCGATGCCAAACTGCGATTTAACCATGGTGGGGGCCTGTCTTATTTCGAAGTTCCTTTTTCGGAAAAAGTTTCGCAATAATCGAATTAATTATTTCATAGAACCTCATAACCGCTATTTCAAAATTAATAGATATAATATATGGGTTATGTTAATACAGAATTAGATAAGGTCTAAAGTCTTATGCTTTTTTTTTTTAATCTGTATGACTTACCAAACAATTACTCAATCCATATTAACTAAATAAAAAATAAATAAATAAATTAATTAAAAATCATCAACAAAGAAATAACTTTGGAAAGAAAGAGTAGGATATTTTTTTTTGAATTAAAAAAAAGGAAAGTTTTTGCTAATAGGGAAATATATGTAGATCCCCATAGCATCACCAACACAATATGATATGATTTTGCTTATACCTTTTTACATTTTAAAAAGAAAAAAAAACTTTGCTTTGAATGAAATTACCTTTAAAATGATTTTTCCTATTATTCGTTTAACAAAGCATCCAGCCTCGTTGTTCATATCATTTATTCAAAACGAAATGAACCATATATCTTCATTTATGTCCCTTAAATAGCAATATCAATCGCCCTATTAAACGAAGTTAAATGATTTGGCAATTGACTTCAGAGTAAATTATTATTATTATTATTATTTTATTTTTTTTGTAAAAGGATTTCTTCACCAGGACAATAACATATTTTCATTCAATTGATTGGAAATGTTTGCATTTTTAATCGATATATTAGCAAATTTCAAACATATATTTATATATATACCAAAAATCAAATAATAAATTAATGTCTACGAAATTTAATCAAATTTCAATAGAGTTGTTAAATACCTCTGAGATTTCCTTTCATTTGACTTTTTTACGTTGAAAACCATCTACTTATAAAATAATGAACTACAATTCCTGTGTAATTTTTTGAAATTTCGTCGAATTTTTGTAATCTCACAGGGCCTATGTCGGGCATACTTTACAATTCTATTGCGATAATCCATAATTATATTAAGTATTTCTATTTCCATTTTAAAATCGTTGATATAAATTCGAATTTTTTCAGTTTAAGTGCAACTTACAAATAATAAATTACACGCCTATTCAATTACAAAAAAAAAAAACATGCTACTTAAATTAAATTAATTACATGAGTTTTGGCTTCAAAATAAATATTTAAATAACTTAAAGAGATCTTTTTTTATTCGCTTATGCTAACAGATTTGGGTAAAGAATACTTTTTTGATGATCTACATAATTTCCTCAGATCATTAGGCAATAAAAAGATGATCTAATCTTAGATCAAATTATCTATATAATAACTTGATCTAAATTACGATCTTCTGATCTTTTAGATTATATATTTTAAAATAACACACATGTATTAAGAATATATAATTTTGTTTTTAATATTCTAGATTATTAATTTAATATTTTAAATATGTTTTTATTAATTTTATTGATCAATAATTATTGATATTGTTTATAAACTAGTGTTCATAGAATGGTTAACTAAAATATATTTATAATAGTATTCGGATATTATGTTGAAAATTAAAAAAACTATAGCCTACTTCGGCCATATCCGCTTCAGGGCAACACTATATAAAAGACCAAAAAATCAATGTGATCTTTTCCTGTTTTTTAAGAAAATGATCTACACAAAATAGATCCGATCAATTATTATCAAAATGATCTGATAGGTACATAGATTACGATTTATTAATCATATTTTTAAATCAGATCGCGGTCTGTACCTAACACTGTTTGCCAATTATAATTATCATTATGGAAGTTTAAAAATGTTTATCTAAAACTTATAAGTTTAAGCTCAATGTTATCTTGTGAGTCTTTTATTAACTATGCTAAATTCATTCATCGTTCATCTTGAGCTGTAAAAATAATTTTATAACACAAAAACGGAAAAACAGCTTTGATTTGCTGCATACATAATTCTTCTTCTCCTTTGTGTCTTCGATTCGTTCGATCGATTATTTTATATAAATTGTCTGATATGTTGCGATAGTGCAATTTGAAGATTCCTAATCGATTTGAGATGTAGTTACTTAAATAATAAATTGAAAGACGCACGTTTAGTAAATTATAATCCTGATATGAGATGTTCAATCATAATGATTATTACCTTGTTGAAAAACATATTAAATTATCACCAATTTTTTTTTTCTTTTGAAAATTTTATAATGTGTCCGGCTTTATAAGCTGATGAATTTGTAAACATGAGAAAAATATTCTAAATAGCTTATTAAATAACGATTTTTGTTTTTCTTTTACAGTCAAACGAATGTAAATGCGCACGCGTGATTTTTTTTTCATTTCATTTTTAAATTATATAAGTAATTTAATTTTTGAGCAATTCATTTCAAATTAAAGGCGTGAAAATTGTTATTATTGCTAATAATATACCTTTATTAATATGATGGGAATGATGAAAGAGGAATATGAAAATTGTTGAATTAGAAATATGATTATCGTTAATTTTGCTATATTGATTGTTTTTGATACTCTTTGGTGTTATTATTGTAAAGTCTTAATAGCAAATGGGTCTCAGTCTACGATCTTTTGTACAAAAGCGCAACAGCAAAAAATTCACATTTATTAAATCAGAGCTATAATTTCACGCATTTTATAAACACTTAATTTTTAAGCGAATAATTTTGAATTGATAGTAATTGATGTTAAATTTCATATTTAAATATCCTATGATACTAATTTCACATCAAGTTCAAATCAGTTCGAGTTTAAAAAGAATCAATTTCATTACATAATGGTCTCTTGTAACAACAAAAAAGTAAAATATGTAAATATATAAAAAATAAGATGCATTCACCATTCGTTTCAGATTTATTTAATTTTAATTTTGCAAAATTACTTTATTTTACGATTTTACAAAATATATCGCGCAGACGCTGCTAACAAGGATCATAAAAATCGCATTTATTTTTTATGCACTACCTTTTTTTTATTAACCGGTAAGTACTTATTCATAATTATTGTAAATGGAAATTTTCGGCTGGACTTGACTTATGATATAAAAATGTTCAAGAAAATGAATGATATTTTTCGGATTGCCAATTCTCAGTTGTTTTTAAATATAGGTAGTAATTCATTTCATTTAGGACGTATTATGTAAATCATGCAGCGTTCGATTATAGTATTTAATGTATTATTTATTATTAACATATCTGTGGGGGATTTCATAGTAAACTACATTATTATTTAAAAACAAATTATAATGGAATCAAGTGAAAAGGTATTTTAAGTGGACCTTGCATCAATATTCAAATTAGCTTAGAAGTAGTTTTAAAAGAGAAGAACAGTTATAGAAAACAGCCATTTTTTTTTAAGAATTGCTGCTTTCATAAGAGATGTTGTTTTCTTTTTCAAATATTTTTATCAATTTGTGATTTGAATGAAATCTCATACGAATAAAAGAATCACATTAAGAAAAATTATTTAATGTATTATTTAATACTTACCTACCGTTCGACTTCGAACCTGATGAATATTATAATATTTTGTTTTTACACATTTTTCACGGTTCATTTGAATTCTGATTATAATATACAAAATACACTGTAGGTGAAACCTCGCTTAATTATTATTTTATAATTTGAAAGTGCTGAGCATTTTATGCATGCCAATAAAAAATTTAATTGCATATTGGCTGATTGAGATATTTTTGCAGTCATTTATTCATAATAAAATATACACAAAGAAAAATGAAAGAATTTGATTGGTAGCAATAATTGCCAGAACTGAGAAAATAAAATAATATAATAAAGACACCAGCAATAGTAATTCGTCGTACCTATTAATTTTTAATTGCAAAAGATATGCGTTTATTTTATTATATTTTATTTCATTCATTCCTTTTCTTATTTTTTTCTTTTTATTTTTTAGAGCTATTAATATTTCCGGAAAACAAAAAATAACTGTAACATACAGAATTAATTACAATTAAGTACATGTAAAAAGGAAGGAAAATATGAAGAAAAATAATCATTTAAAAATCATTAATAACAAATTTCCTTTATCATTTTACATAAAACTAAGTCTCCGAAAATTAATAAGACCGCATTTTGCGCATCAAATTTCATAGAAAAAAAAAGCATAAAAGATATTCTGTTAATTCGTTAGAATTTCATTTCTAATTATGTTTCCCAAAAAAAAATAAAAAAACAATTTCGATTGAAAATTGAGAAATAATGTAAATTAAGATTAACGACATTATTTAGGTTACTATATTGCCATCCAAAAATATAAAATAAAATAATAAATTTTTGGAAAGTATTAGTAAAGCTGCTCGCAAAGCTGTTATAATATAGGAAAGGCTTTCACTTATTTTGACAAATCGTTCACTCCTATTTCCTCTGCTAAAATCGTTAGATTATTATTGTAAATAAATTGTTTTCTAGCCTCCACAAAAATAAAAAAAGAAAAAGAGAAATGAATGAAGAAACGTAACAAACGTAATTTGAGTCCTTACTAATGAGTTAAACACTTTTGGTTTTTCTGTTAAATAAAAAAAAAATAAACGATTCTCTATATTCATCCATTCAGCATCTTAATATATTTTCTTTTCCTCATTCAAATGTTCATCGAACAGGCACTTGTCTTGTGTCAATTTTCGTTTAACATATGTTTTGACCACAAATAAATCATCATCCCTTCATGTTTATTTTTTTTTTCATGATTTTTTATTTCGGTTACAAGTTATAAATAAAAAAAAAAAAGCAAAATGCGGCGTTTTTTGTATGATTTTTGAATGTAGTATATATTCCTTACTTACTCAGAGTATAATGTTACCTTCTATCCTCATTATATATTTATTAGGTTATTTTGAGCTTGTGCAAAACTACCCTCACTTAAATAGAGCTCTTTTGCTAAGGCCAAATGATGCCGAACTAAAAATAATTTTTTTTTCGCTCCTCCCTTAGCAGACGTTTCATATACAATTTTTAAATGTTTTTGCACCCTCCTTGGCGCCAACAGACACCAAATTTGATTCGGACATTACGCACATTAAACGAAAAATTAGTTATAGATTATTATTATTATATTGTTTTCTTGTGTTTTTGTTTTTTTTTTCTTCTTCTTTTTTCTAAAATACTAAAATATTGAAAACATAAAATGTTTTATAATTATTTATTTAATGGTTATTAACACGATAAAGATAAACGATAAATAGATAACTATGATCTATTCGAATATAATAATATATCATTTTATCTATCTAGCTTTAAACATTGGATAATGGATGTCTAATTAAACGAACAAATGCCACAAATATATTAAAATAACATAAATTTTAAAGAAATATTCTATTAATTTATTTGATTTTTTTAAAAAATATATATATTTATTTTCTTGCGCGCTGTTAGCTTATCAGAAATGCAATAAATTAAAATTTAGTGAGAGATCTATAAATGTGACCTTAAGCAGCAGTTAAGTAAAACGTAGGTACATTAAAAATATCAGCCAGACTATAAATGATATTGTTATCATACACACAATTTAAATCGATTATATAATATGTATTTAAAAAAAAAAACAAAACAAAACAAAAAATTCAATATAAATTATATTTTCGAAAATGATGTTTAAGTAATAATTAATTAATTTTCTAAAAATGTCAAAAGTTCAATTGTTCGGTTTGGGTTTATCGCGCTCGATAGTTAATTTTTTTTGTTTGTTTGTGTACTTGTTTGTTTCTTTTAATTTTAAAATCCTCATTTAGTTTTCAATATATTGAATTTTTTTTTTTGTGAAATATTAAAATATTACTTACTACTGTTAATTGTGGTCTGTGTATTTGTTTTTACTGAACTAAATTTGTCAATATTGTGTCTGTTAATATTTGTTATCAGAAAATGTTGTAATAGAGGAGTTCTTTAACATATTTTTTGTTTTTATATTATTTTTTCGTAAATATATAAAGTGAATTATTTGTTTTGATTTTGAATTTATATTCAATATCAGTGAAATAAATTAAATAATTATAATAATTACATTATTTATTGCCATTAAAAATGAATTACAATGTTTATTGCCGATAAATATATTTGTGAATCGATTTTCTAATTCACATTTTCGAAAAAATAACAATTTAAAAAAAAAATATCGCGTTTCACAAACAAAATATCAAAACATCAATAGCCATTTGTTTTACACACCGTACGCACATAGATTTATTAAGATTTATTTGATAATTCAATCCATTATACTCAATTAAATTCTGCCATTTTCATCGATATTATTATTTATTAATATTTTCTATTTAACATAATACTTAAATTTTAGTTAATAAATACACAATCCATCTGGTCCAATTGCTATTTAAATATGTGTGCTGTGCATGCATAACATTTTGAATCTATTCAATTTTGGATAACAACAAAAAACCCAAAAATGTAACATTGATTTACTTTATATTATAACTGAATTCAATTTAAACTCAATAACTTAGTGACAAAAAAAAAAAAAAATTATATGTTTCATGCATCGTTGACCAATAATATACTCAACATTTTTATTGTGTATTATTAGTGACATTATTTATTATCCAAAAATTATTTAATTCATCCCTCTCTGCCTAAGCGCTCGTCTTTCTATTGATGGTAACGTGATTGTTATTGTTGGGTATTTTATATAATAATGGATGGCATAAATGGTTTCAATTCGATATATTAAATGCGATATTAAAGCTAATGTGTGAGAGTGTTAGTATTGTATTATAAATAATGTATGGGGTAACATACTTGGCGATGAATTAAATTTTACTGGTTGATTTATTAACATCCATATATAAACAGCTATCAGGATATATAGTCGGTCGGTCTATATAAAAACGATATTAAACTACCCTATCTTTTGTTATTAGCTATTATAAACTACAAATTCAACATTTTATTATATATTTAGAGTAGGTCGGCAATGTGATTCTCTTTAAATAATTATGCCAAGCCATTTTTCTTTATGCATCTTCTTTTTTTTGTATATTTTTGTATTGTTAACTCTATTTGTATAAACGACTTTATCAAAAACCATTTAATGCTCTCTAGTAGAATCATTACACATTCAACCAATGAACAGGCATTAAAAAAAAATAAGCATGAATCAATTACATTTTTTTGTCTGCTGTACATAATCATATAGCATAATTCACACTATAATATTGTTAGTGTAGTAGTAATTGGCACCAGTGCTATTAAATATATTATTCGAATCAATATTTTATGATGTCGTGAAATATCTGTTCCAGTAAAGCTCTTGACTGACTTTATGATTATTAACTTTAACATCCTTAAATAAAAATTGTAAATTCCAAAACTGAATATATTTTATTTTGTTTTATTTATTTCAATAATTGCTGGGACACAAAACTTCATACGAATTTATTTTATGACTGTACATAAAACCATCGAAACCCGATATAAAAAAAAAACTAAACTTAAACCACGCTGTCACAAATAAATAATATCTTTTTAAAAGAATATAAATAAACTCATATATTATAACAATTACGTTAATAATACTGCTTATCATTAAATTTGTGTTCCGATTTATTATTGCTCATTCGTAAAAAATAAATATAAACAAATATATATACGAGTACATAATACATATATACAATATGTCGTATTAAAATGCCAATATTGCGATATGGAAGTCATTAAAAATTATGTTTTCGCACATTTTTGTTGCTGTTTTGATTTCTCAGTCAATTAATGAAAATTATCTCGCTTGGTTGTTGTTGTGGCGTATTATTAAAAGTCTGAAATAAAAACGCTATTATTTGTGTAAGTCAATTACATACACAGCTCTAAGTTTATCATCATCAAAACCATTAAATTTAGAGGACATGTTTTATAAACAATATAATTAGTGCAATTATTAAATCATATCATTTATTGTTTTACATTTTGTATTATATTTAACTAATCAGAAAGAAAGAATAAAAAAAAAGTCAAAACAAGAACTGTTTATGAATTGGTTGATTTTTTTTTTTTTAGCAAAATTGTATTGTATATATATGTGGTTATCTCGTTATGAATGTGGCAAGAGAAGTCAAAGAGATTAATTAATAATTTATTTAATTGACTTATCGTACTTAATTTATATAAATTATATATTACATTACAGTTTTTTTTTGTGCTTTGCTTATAATCCGTGATGCAAATAAAATATGGTTTATCGCCATTCAACATTTCAATTCTATTATTAATTTGTGGCTTATCTGTGCCAAAAAAAAAAAAAAACAGAATCTTTAAATATGTATGTAATTGTCATGCTAGTTATTCAATTCATCATTTAATGAAAATTTTTGAGGAATGAGGTCAAAACTTTTATAATAACAAGTATTTATCAATTGACATTTTTGGAAATAATTTCTCTTTTTACATCGAAAATATAAATACGGATTTAACCTCGGCATTTAATAAGAATGTTGTCGTAAACATATTTATTTGTCTTATTATTTAGTCCTATTCTTAGAATGCGTTTTCTTCAAAACAAGTCTCAAGAATATATGTAACAGATAATATGACTGTGAGTGATTACCATTTAAATGTATTAATTCGTTTCTTGTTCATTAATTTATTGTGATTGTTAATATGAAATAAATGTACAATAATTTTCAACAGAATCTCATTATTATTGTATTATTTACTTTATTTAAAACGATTCCGACCCCATCACGATTCATCTTCTTTTTTTATTTTTTTTTTTTTTTTTTTTGTAAATAAGTTTTAAGTAAGCAGACAATATCGCTAGGCCGAAAGAAATAAATAATAATAATAATAATAAAAAAAAAAAACTATGTCTTTTTGTAATTTATAACAAAAATATTTAGAATCATCATCGTATATTATTGAATGTGACACAAATAAACTTTAAATTTATTATATTTACAATAAATTTCAAGTAGGTACCTGTGCATCCAGTATCCTCTGTCCTCGTATTTATTAAGAACCTATTGAATTATTTTGATCAATATAACACTAATTGTAGTGAAATAAACAAAAATTATCGGTTAACATCAAAACACGGTTCATAATTATTGTAATGCACACCGTTTGATTATAAATAAGAAATGTGGGACCAAAGCAATACAGTAAGTAAACTTTGGTCAGAATTCATAGTATTAATGGGACCAATAAAAATCGGTACTGATCATTTATAAATATTTTTCCATAGAAAATAATTAACTGGTCACACATTAAAATTATTATAAACATATGATTAGCTTACAATAAGTAGAACGTTTTTGGATTATAAATTAGATTAATTAAGAGAAAATAAAAATTTATGTGAATTTTTAAATGTAATTTATAATTATTAAAATATATTTTTGTCCATAAACATTGATTTTTGAAATGCTAAATGATAAATCTGATCTCTGCTTGTTTTTGAAAAAAATTTATTAATTAAAATTAGATTACATAGATCAATTATATCAATTCTATTCACAATCACATATAAGCCATACATGCGTACGTGCACAATTAATTTTTCAAATCTACCCCTCCCTGAAATCAAAAGCGTGTGCATCTATGCATACATGCAACCGTGGGGGGTTACTTTATTTTTTCAAATTGAAATCCGCCCCCGCCCCCTGAAAACAAAAGCGTATACATGTTTATAGCCAAACTGCTTACAAATTGCACCAACCTAAATGTCAATTAAAATAATAATTTTTTTTATTATTATTTTTGCGATCAATGATCACAATTCTGTTTTTCTCATATGGGATAAGTAAAATAAATACCATTGACATAACATAATGGATTTATGAATACCAATATTACATTATTAAAATGATAAATAATTTCTATAAAGTAAAAAAAAAAAACTCTTCTCTACAATATTAACATCAATTACAATAAAAGCTTATAATGTCTAAATAGTTGATATTTGAATTTTATAATAACTCACTGTTGATCTTTTTTATTATTGTTATTTTGCCTAATAGTCAAATAGACAAATACTCAAATAGTTATAATATTTTTTCTTCTTCTACTTCTTCTTCTTATTATTTCTTATAACTTATTAAGTGCCTTCCTAAAGCAATCATAGATTCTGAGGTTATTCAATCCTTTTACAAATGAATAATACAAAGAAATAAATCATTACCTCTTGTTTGTAATATACGAACGAATATGAATGATTTCTTTTATTTGAAATATTTCAAAGAAAATATTATAGTTTACATACAGTGGCGACCATACATTTTGTACTATGATAATAATAATAAATGATAATAATTTAAAGTAACATTTTATTTAATTATAAAAAATATGTGATTAATACAATAAAAGTGAATATGTCATAGTGGATAATTAGTACTTATCACTCTCAGTTTATAAAATGGAATATTTCCCAAAATCATAATATTCTCTATACCCAAATGATGCTCTCTACCGAATTATCGATTTTTTAACATTTTTTAATTACTAAAATTAGTTTCTTTTCTCCTTGTACTAAAATTTAAATCTAAATTTAAACGTGTTTAAAATAACAAAACCACAGTTTTTTTTTTGAGTTTAATATAAAAAAGATGATATTTTCATAAAAACTTATTTATATAAAATTTATTTCGAATGAACATCACTGTACAAATAAATAAATAAAACTAAGCTTAATGCATAATATGCAAAGCAAAGGAAATAAAGATTGTTGCGTTCATTTCTTAAATGAACAATAAATCAATCAACTACAATCAATGGCTATAAATTTTTATATTTTGTGAGTATGAAGTTATTTAATTTTAGAGTTATTGTTTTTTTTTTCTCTGTCTTTTGTATGTATATATTATTGAATCGAATATATTATAAAGAGATTGATACACTTGGTTAATTATCATATTTTAACAATAAAAATATTATTTGCAAAAAATGATTTCAAAATATTTATTAAAGCAATTGTTCGTTCAGACCGGATTTACATGAAAACCAGAAACACTATTTACACTAAAATGCATACCGTTTGAGCGGCTGTGCCTTTAACACTTAATTATAATTGGTTTATGAGTGCTAATTGAAATTGTAAATGTCGGTATTTATCGGATTTTTTTTTTGATTTTTTGTAATTCAGAGAGTTAAAAATATATTGAAAAAGTAATTATTTTTATTTTTTTCCCTTTATAAACGGGAAATAATTATTTCTATGCGATTATGAACAGTTTTTGTGTTATATATATTTAGAATTTGTAAGGCAATAATTAGTTTTTCGAAGATTTTTATCTCATTTTGTACACAATTAATCAATTATGCAATTGTTTCTTTTTTTTTTATTTTGGTCGAACATTAGAGATATATTCTCGACTTTTGAAAAATGATGAAATTTAAAATAGTACCTATTTGCACGGCTGGATACCATTTTCCTTATTTTTATTTTTTTGTGCATAGCTTTTTTTTGCCGAATGCCAATAATAACACCGCTTGGAAATACATTACATAAGACCATCAAATTATATATTTCTTCGCTCTATACTAAACTAACCATTGTCCATTTTCGACCTACATTTTATTGTGAAATAAAATGTTTTTGTTTGTCATTTAACATTACAAAAGGAGTCAAGATGCGCGCCCTTTTTTCCTTTTTCTATGTGACAAAGAGTTTTTTTTTTTATCTATTCTTAAAAATAAACATTTAGATATATTATGAACAATAATGGAATGGACAATAGGCACTTGAGAAATACTTTTCAACATTATTCATAAATACATAAAGGATATTTTTACGGTAATAGAATTCAAATAAAAATATCGAACAATTCGCTAGAAATTTGAAATTATTGTTTTATTGCATATTTGGTTTGTTTGTGCCAAACACCTTGCATGCCCTTTGTATTATTTTTTTTCACGTGATTAAATAACAATTGCCCATCCATCCATAAGTCCATAACTAAAATGTTTAGAAAAACTGATTTACCGCTTAACATCTATAAGCAATCAATAAATTCAAAAAAGATATTTTTTGTCCAGATTCTTTATAAGCCTAATCACCTTTCAGGTCACCATAACCAAATTCTTATTATAATTATTTTCAACGTCATATTTCATAATTTCACAAATTAACAAAACATCTACAATTAAAAAAAAAAAAAAAACTTATAATCTTTTCTCACGCGAAATTTTCAAGTCTATTTCTCTTGAAATTCAGTTAACTATATTGAAATTTACGTAGGTACTACCTTTACATAAAACAACCGTTTATTTGTTGTATAAATTCTGTGTATATTAACTTAGTTAGATGTACTTTATTTTAAGAACACAAGCAAACCCATTGATTATTATTTTCCTTTATAGTCACATAACCTAAGTCACTAATTATAGAATCTTAACACTAATTGATTGCCACCTTGTACCTTCACCAGCGATCAGCTAAAAAAAAACAAACAGGAATATATATATGATTTTTTTTTTCTTTAAATATGTGCGACTATTTATATTATGGTACGTATGTACCAGTCGTACACAACACACACATTACACTCGAAAAAAATGATCTCGAATTATGATGAATTTTATTATTTAAAATAGAAAATTTCATAAAATGATATTCATGCTGTGCTCAGTACATTTCGGTTAAATTTTTGCTCAGAATCACTTGGTCGAATTGCATGACTTAGATCTATCGGACAACAAACACGATAAACCAATTTATGTCCGGCAATGATGTAAAGAAATAGCTCGCAGACTTCACTGGATATATTAATTTAAAATTCAATTTATGAAAAAAAAAAATAACTATGAAATCATCGAAACCACCTTAAAACTAAATTCAATATTGTAACCATAATTTAAACATAATATCTTTTCAATTTCTTTGTCATTCAATTTTTTTAGAGTGTAAATTATATTTGGATTTTAATAGTAAGTATATCTTAACAAAGCTGAAAGTACAGAAATAAAATGAAAATACAATAATGGTCAAATAAACAAGGTAGGTTTATGACATCATTCGTTAATTAATAAAAAAAAAAA
>JAABKK020020291.1:0-18812 GCA_011634745.2 Catotricha subobsoleta | reverse complement strand
AAAAAAAAAAAATACCCTATCTAAATTTTTCAAATGTACCCCTCCCTGAAATCAGAAGCGTGTGCACCTATGGGTCTACTCACCCATTTAATAATTTAAAAAATATTTTAAGCTCTCATTTCAATTAATACAAAAGCTAAAAAGTAATTCAATTTTAATTTAAAAGAATATGTATGTGTATTTTTCTGTGGTCTTATAATCTGGTCATATAATTACATTTACCGTACGCGTACCTATTTTTTAGAGGAAATTTCAAGATACACAATCTATTATTGTTGAAATCGAACTATGAGCGGTGGCATCTCAAATAGAAGGTTTCACTTCTCGCTGACGGCGCGGAATAAATACTAGCTGTTCAAAAAATGCAAGTATTAGAAATGTGCGTAGTACAACGTAGTGCGTTGTTTGGTCCTTCATAAGTATAAAAAAAAATCAATTTTACTTAAATTATTATTCTTGAGTGCATTATTTATTGAAGACAGTTTGAACATTAATATGAAAGATCAACTTTACTGATGATTCAGATACTGCTTTATCATTGAGTAAAAATGCAAATAGATTTGGATACAGAAAACAGTTTCTTTAATAATTTTATGTCTAACTAAATGTTTTTACATCAATTTTCTAACAAATCTTAAAAATATCTAATTACATTTTAAATAAATAAATATTGAAATAAAATGAAGATAGGTATACAGTAAATTTATTTCGATTTTATAATTGACTCTAAGGGTGGTAACTTTGAACTAGGCTACTAAAAATCCGTGGATTTTTCGAAAAAAAAATCACCGATTTCTAAGCTTTTTTCGGACAAATCATTGGGTTTCTCGTGGCTTCTTATTAACACTATAATGCAATAACAAAGTTTAATCATAAAACTACAGATTTGTCCAAGAACATCGTGGGAATCTGATATTTTTTTCTTAAAAAATCCATGGATTTTTACTAGCCGTGTTCAAAGTTAGCACCCTAAATGGGAAGAACATATATAATATATATTTAGATAACATAATAATATAAATAAAATAAAGAAAATATACTATAAGTTGGCGTTTCCATAAGAATTGCTAATACATTATTAATGTCATAAAATCATTATAATCTATTTCATTTCAATTTGATGCTACGAAATATGTAAATCTGTAGACTGTAGGATACTCCTTTTATGAAGAGATTATACCCATTTCAAAGAATATGCTAATTTCATGATACAATTAAAATTTACAAATAAAAACCACTTAAAGATTTTGAAATCGCACTATATAACTATACGTTATTGAATTATGTTGAAATAAACAGGATTGCGACCGATAATTTTGCGTGAAGTATCGCCGATAGTATCGGTAACGGTATTTTTTTGATGATACTTTTTTTTCGATACTTTTTTCGATACTTCGAAGACAGTATACACAAATTACCATAACTTCTGAAATAGATCACACCAAAAGCGTGCCGTAAACCATATATATAAAAATTTATGGAGTTCATCGACTTCAGACGAAGAAAATCAAAAGAAAAAGTTTAAAAATAAAGGTGTTAAATCAAATAAAAGAAGCAGTCGACTAAAATGGAAATCTAATTTGCGCGAACGTTCTCGTGCGTCAGAAATACCACAGAGTACAAGTTATTGAACAGATGAAGTTCATCGATTGATTTATTCGATGATGTAGACCAAAATCATCCAGTACGTCAAAGAATAGTAACTGACCATGACGTTATTGAAGTTATTGATTTTCTTCTTGCCGAAACATTTAATCCGTATAACTTTTCAAAAAAATATCGTTTCATGACAGCTACGAACACTGATCGCAAGACGAAATTTAAGACATATTTTAACATATTTAATAATTTAAATATTGAGCAAAATTCAAATGTTAATTGATGATGACATGTTTCAATGAAATGTTATTATTAATTACATGTAATCCCTCGGTATAAGAAAATTGCATTACGGTCGTTACGTGGCCGTGAAAGACTACCTATAACATATTCGTCTCATGATCTAAAGAATTTAGGTTACAATATTTAAAACTCATTGAAAGTGGTGTGTCACTTTTACATTTTAAATGCAAATTGTCGTAATTGTATTATGTGCTATGCGCTCACAATATTTTGCTTTAAAATGTCAAAGTGAATTACACCATTCTTATTCCACCGGTTCATATAATTAAAATCTCCCGGAAAGTGCTAAATAATTAGGTACTTAACTTATGTTTCAATATTACATAGAACAAAATCCATTTAAAATTTTAAATATTCAACTAAACACGTATTATTTTAGGTCTGTTTCAGGGCATAAACTCAGCGGCTTATTAAGAATTATCTAAAACTAGTGTTATGAATTCCACTTTTTTCTTGTTTAGACCCACATCTATTTTCTTAATGAATGGGCTCAGCTAAACCAAAAAATTGACGGTAGCTACAGAACTACATAAACAAAGGTTAGGATTCCAATAAAACAAAGTAAAACGTTGATTTCTTTATACTTTATAATTAATTAATTTTATTTTCCAAATTACAAACATATATGATATTGTTCAGTTTTTTTTTTTATTTGTTTTTTCATATATATTAGTATATATAAATATGTAAGAAATTTAAAAACTGCGATTTCAAAATCGCTTGTGTCCAAACCAATTTTTTTTTTTTTTAAAGAATAGTAGAAATACAATATGATTGTTTTCTTCAAAACAATCAACTTCAAGTTACGGTAAAAATAGAGAAATGAAAACTTGATCGACATCTTTATTAAGAGTTAGTTTAGCTTAGGTAGTTGTCATTTAAAGATAATATATAAATAATTAGGTATTCATTTAGTATTTAAGTGGTTAAATTATTTAAGTTAAGTAGGTATTTATTAGTTATTTTTTAATGTTTTTAATTCATATAAAATTGAGTTGCTTTATGAGTGAATTTAAGCTCTAAGGAATTACGTATTATAGACTTTTTACAGTCTATTTACGATTATTCGTCTGTTGTCGAGAATTAAATATGTAAAAGAATTTATAAAATACAATATATTAAAAAAAAAAAATTATAGCTGAAAACAAAATCTGTCAAGTTTTCGTTTCTTTAAAACAAAAGAAAATGATATATCCTTTATCCGAGACTTTCAACACACACCGTGTTTAAACCTTTACCCTTAATGGTGGTCTTGTATTGTTCTGGAATTGCATGCTCAGTCTGAAAATGAATTTAGTTTTAATTATTTATTTTAATTTTATTCATTAGCTCATTCATAAGGTTCAAATCAGATTTTTTTATTAATTAAAAGATTAGTTGAATGGTTTTTCACCAAACGAGCTTTCATTTCTTTTTTTATTTATTTATTTTGAAAGCGAGTTTAGGAATAACATCCTTTAAAAAATCTGAACCTTTCTGAATAGGTAGCAAATTATAATAATGTACTTA
Organism: Catotricha subobsoleta; assembly: GCA_011634745.2. Taxonomy (NCBI): domain Eukaryota; kingdom Metazoa; phylum Arthropoda; class Insecta; order Diptera; family Cecidomyiidae; genus Catotricha; species Catotricha subobsoleta. The sequence continues at coordinate 15,401 of JAABKK020020291.1, read as the reverse complement.
CATAATCTCCATTTCCTTTGGGAAGTAATACATTCATTTCCGACGATTTTGATGATACAATTTCAACGCTCTTTGATTCTTCGGATAAATACATTTGGCAACCATCACTTTTATCAATAGTTATTGTTGGAACGTGTCCAAGAACCTGTGAGTGGAAAAATTTATTTAATTTAAATATTATTCTACGTTTGTCGAGTTTCATTTAGACTTATGTACTTACTTGCATTTGAACACTTTGACAATTTACAAATTCAATGGAAGATACAACCGAATCAAACAGTACTGAGCATTTTTTACACGAATCCAAGAAAATGCTATTGATTTTACCTTTTACGGTGATTGTTGAATTCTCACATTTAAATGCATAAACAACATTGTTCATTTCAGCATTATCGACTAATAGATTTGGATTGGACTTTTGATATTCCTGTAAATTAAAACCATAATATAGCATAATATTAATAAATAATATGAATCCATAAATTGTAGATCTTTAATTTAAGACAATAACTTACAATAAGCCATTTCTTTCCATCTCTATTGAATACTGGTGGTTTATCAGCGGCAGCTGCAACCGGTTTTTGTGACTTTGGAGGAGCTGCTGATGTAGCTGGAGCTGGAGCTTTAAATGGTGCTGGACCTTCTCGAAGTGCTGTATTTTTATGTGTTTGCATATCAGCAGTAACACGTTTAAGTTTTTTGGTAATATCTTCGCCTTTATTAATTTCTGCAAATAAAGCGTTACGTTCATTACCTCCCAATGATAAATCTTCCATTGGAGGAAGAGCAGGGGGCGGTGGTGGACATCCAGGTGGCGGTGGTGGAATTCCTCCAGCACTTAAATCAGTTTTGCCTGACCAAACTAAACCAGTTGTATGATATTGTTTAATATATTGTTGTAATTCAGTCAATGTTTGAACCCAGGAACGTGCCCATTCCACATGCTTTGCATCTTTTTCTTTCCAATCTTTTAATACACGATTCGTATAAAATTGGCCAGCATCATTCATTTCTTTAACATGTGGTCCTGGTGTTGGACTCTATTGACAAAGAAATCATGAAAGTAATAAAATGAGGTATGACAATATCATTACAAAGTGACTTTAATATAGATACTTACCACGCAAACCCATCCCAAAGCCGGAATACTTTCACTTATAGCTGATAAATGATTAAAAAATGGAGAGACACGATTTTTCTCACGAAATTCTTGAATTGCCGCAATATGTTGTGATGTTGGTTTTAATAAGTCAACTTGTTTGGCTTGAGGTGGTTGCTTTGATGTTGATGCCAACGTTACATATTCCAGCTGAGCACTATTTATATAAAAGATTTTTTGTTTCAAATAGTTTATTAATATACATTATTTCACGCTAGTTACCTAAAAGCTTTCTTCACAATGTCAGCTTGCGTAGCAACATCTCCACCAATTTTGCTCGATAATTGTAAATATTGAGCAAATGGTCCATTTACAATATCTTGAAAACCGTATACGCTCATTGTTTTAGGTGGTGTATAATCTGCAGCTGGTTGTTGATATAAAAAAATGGTATCCTCAATTTGACTAACAACCGTTGGTATATTAAAATCTAGATCGTCTTGTTTGATTGTAGTTGTTGTAATTGGTAATGCTGCTGGGGTTAATGGTGGTGGCGGTGTAGGCGTTGTTAAATCACAGTAATTATTGATGTTATTACTATTGTTATTAATATAATTATCGTCTGTGGCTAATATAACGTTGTTATCACGATTAATATTAGATTTCAGTTGAATGCTTTGTGGTAAACAAGGCGTTGTTGGCAATGATGGTAATGGTAAATTGTCTATCTCATCTGAATTACGATCGTTATTGTCACAACTTGCTGTTGTTGGTGGAGTTGCTGTCGATTTTAATAATTGATCGTTTGCAATTTCAAGTGCTCGCGCCGATACAGTACGTTCTAATCGATCACAAATTCGTTCCAAACGATTAACTAAATGACTCAATTCTGCGGACGTTGTTGCTCTTAAATCGGGATCGCAATCTGTAAAAAGAATAGAGTTTCTACAATAATTAATGAAAAAGAAAAAGAAAAAAAACAATAAATACCTAATTACAAAGAGAGAAAAAATAATTTATTTGAAAAAATAACGAAAAGAAAATTTGCATGCATTATTAAACTGTGATTTTCTTTTAAAGTTTTTTGTTTGACTAAGTCAAATGACATCTCACGTAATCCAATTACATCCATTCAAATATCACGTCGAAAAATATGATGTTTTGTATGTGTCAAATGGTCTAATAGCTAATCGATGTTAAATAACAAATTACCTTGATTATGACAATGATTCACTTCATGAATGATTAAAGATCTGCCTTGAAAATCACTCAAACAATTTCCCATTACATTTATATTCTAAATAAATGACCTAATTCATAAGTTTTAAAATTGCATCAAAATAACAAATATAACTTTTCAATATCTACAAAAAAAAAAAAAAAATTAAAATAAAGAAACACTAAAAAAATCCCATTGCAAACTAATTTGACTTTGACCGAGTGCTCTTAAAAGCAATGAACTTCACTAGAAAACTACATAATTGAAAATAGATATTCATAGCAAATTAAAGGACAATAAACAATAAACGTTTGCGACTTAAAAAAAATAATAGGTATATTATTTTTAAATGTTTTTAGCATTAGAAATTCGCCAGAAAAAAGAAAACGATAAAATATTCTTGTAAGCAATATTTATTAGTTTATTTTTGCGAAAATTTCATTTTATTTTTAGAAAACGGAAAACCACATCAACAACAGTATTTATAAAATGAATAAAATTATTGAAAACACTTTAAATAAGCAATTATTTTATTTTACAAAATTAATAGTCTATTATTTAATATTGTTCACTCTAAAACATTTTAATTATGAGTTATTTATTCGATATTATCAAAATCACCTTAATTTCGCAACAATTCAAAGCAACACTCTTACAGTGGTTTTTGTTTTATTTAAAGAACAGACGAATTAAAAAAAATATCAATTGAATTAAAATTATATTCTTAGCATCTCCGAGCGCTATAATCTCATTACTAAAAGTCCGAATTTTAATTAAATAAATAATAGATTGGACCAACTGGTTAGCGAGCGACGTATTTGCTGGACTTACTTTGTTTTTTTGTGGAAATCTTTTAGAAAACATTTTTTTAATTTTTTATTGCGGTTTTCAAAGTGAATTGAATTTATTAAATCTTATTTGCTCTTTGTTTTGTAGCAACAGAATTAATTTGCAGACTTGAAGATTTAATATTTGAAATAATAAACTGAAATATTTGTTGAATTTGCCGAAAATAAAAATGTATGCGAAATAAATTTTTATTCATTGTTTCTATATTTATTTCGAATTGTCTTTGACCTTTCAGATAATATTTTTAGAAATATCAGAATTTTTAATTTTTATTCAGCTTTATAATTCGACATTCATTTCAATCGAAAAACTGATATAATTATTTAGCATCAATTCTTTCAGAACGATGAAAATCTATTTTCGGCACACTACGACCACTTTTAAATAATAAGATGTTTAGTTTGTGAAATTTGTCATAAATAATATGTGAAAATTCAATTTTTCGTTTTAATATGATTTTCCTTCTTATATTCCAATTATAAAAGCTGCAGACAAACTCATTTAAAACAAAAATAAAATCAACAAAATATTATGTAATTTGTAACAAACCCACAATTATGAACGAAATGAAAATAAAATGGAATATTGAATGGGAATTCAGTTTCATTATATCTATGCGAGAATATTATACATACTATACCTACATACCTACATACATATTAAATAAACAACATGCACATAATTGAAAAGAACATGCAGAACAATAATATTTCTTTAAGAAAAAAAAAAGAAAAAACAAAACTCTTTATTCTAAACAGAAAATGAAAATAAGTTTTTTTTTTTATTTATTTTACCAGCCACATTGGGACCAAAGGGATCAAATCGAACACGATGTTCAGCTGCAGCTTGAGCGGCTGTTAATAATTCCGAAAAAAATCGATGACGCTTTAATGCTAATTCATCACGGCCAATTGGTGTTACAGGTGGTTCAATAGTACCACTTTCTCTACACGTCGCCAATAAAAATAAACATTTTTTTCTCTTTTAAAACAATTTTAATCTTCTTCTTACATTTTCAATTCGTTTATAAACATTATTTAAATAAATAATTAAATATTTGATTTTCATATAAAAAAATATTTTCCATAAATTCAGTTTAGAAATTTTATTAAAAAAAAAAAAAAAAATTAAAAATTAATTGTGCGTGTATTTGTTGTTGGTCAGGATAGAAATGTAAAGAAACCTTTGCTTATTTTATTATCTACGCGAACATTATAATGCGTGCGATTCCCAATTTTTATAATACAATAAATACCACATCATAAACACACGCCTATGGTTTAGTCTTAATATATCGGCAAATATTATTTCAATTTCTAGAGTATTAAGTTGCAAATAATATAAGTATGGCTTTCGACAAAATAAAATAAAAAAAAAAAAAACTATAAAATAAAAGCAACGATATTATTCAGCTTTATTCCTGTTATAATATTGGTTGTGTACCGTAAGCCACAGCTGAGAATAGTTGATCACGTTTATTTGTATTTGGACTAGTGATATAATGTGCAGTGTTTGTTATTCTTAAATGTGTTATTATGCTAGAGATGACATGTTATTCACAAAAAGCGAATGCAATATACTGTACTATTCAAGCCAAATTTATTTTTAAATTTTTTTTTTTTTTTTTTTATAATAATAACCATAGACATTATTAGAACTATCAATATCGGAAGACCGTATTATTCATTGAAAGTATGTTTGCAGACTTGTAATAAACTACGTGAATTTCCTAATCATATTTATAGGTACTCTGGTTCAGACATCAAATTGTAACTTCCAAAATCAGAATAAAATATTTAAATTTAATTACAATTTTGTAACTCTTTTGGAATGAATACTAATTCGAAAATTATACAAATCAGAATCATATTGGATTATTAATTATTATTTCAAGACTAAAACTGAATTCTAATTAGAGTAACCCGTGTGTATTTCCTCTTTCAAAATATGCTACAGACATAAGTACTGCTTATCAAATATTTAAAAAAAAACTGATTGAAATTGTTAATTGAAACCAATCAAATATTGATTAATTAATAATATTAACTTCAAACAAGAATATTTTGAATTTTGCACTTACCACAAAAAAAATATACTATCCTTACTTATTATGATATAATATATAATAATATTTGCACCTACAATGTAATTACTGGAATTGATAGAGAACGGTAAACATGAATGAAGTAAGGATATTTTTATACTGAAATTGTTTATTACTGTTCCAATTTCGAATGTCAGCGTAATGTTTATTTATAATGAATGTAGGAAAAAAAGTATTCTTCTGACTAATTAATTATTGCGGTGTAGAAAACTAAGTGGGTGTAGGAGAATGTAATTGAAGCTAATAATTTATCTTGGATAACAAATTATGATTTGGGTTAATTCGTACTCGTACTGTAAAAATAATTGATGAACTTAATAATGACTTGATTAAATATAATAAATTTGGTTATCATTTGTAAAAGGAATTGAGAGATGAAGGTTTTTTTTTTATTTGCTTTTGAATTTCTGGTAATGTATACTTGACACAGGATGAAAAATAAAATTAAATAACAGAAGAAAAAAATAATATAAATAAAGAAACTCAAACATAAGAGAATGAAAATTTGTCTTTTTTTTTTGTTTTCTGATGAAAAATGTCACCTGTCATCAGCAAACCAGTCGGGTAACGCAAAAACACCAGGAATTGAGCTACGTTTTTTTGGATATGGCGTACACATATCGCCTCTGGGTAATTTTGGTGATATTGAATCCGAAAATACTTCATCATCATCGATAGCATTACAACAAACACCATTATTTACATCCAAATCTTGTGGTAATAAAATTGGTGGTGGTGTTGTTGGTATTATCTCTTGACTGTCATTATAATTAACCCTTTTTTTAATTGATGACTTTGATGAGCTACGTCTCGATGACATACAACTCTTTGGATATGCTTCACTTTCATTTGAATTTGAATCATCATTATAATTATGCTGGTTTTGGTTGTCATCATCAATGTTACCGCTAACGTTTTCTTTGTTATCACCGTTTAAACCATCAGCAATAGCAACATCTTCATTAATAGGCACTTTTATTTGAGATGACTTCGTAGATGTATCACTGCTACTACTGATAATGCTAGAATTTTCTTTTGTAATGGTTGAATCTTCGATGCAAATGTCAATTATATCTTCAATGATTGTGGATGTAGTTTTAATTGTTTCAATGACATTTGTACTGCTACTATCAATAAATTCTTTATTTTGGTTTTCATTCTTTTGGGTATCATTCGATTCTATTGTTGCTTAATGTAAATGTAATCCGATAGTTGGGATGATTGGATAAGTTGTTATAGAGAAATATTAGTTTTACAAAAACAATGTATCTATGATTCTGATTATGACATAGAAATGCATGAAATACTGAACATTATATATAAAACATTATATTATATAATACAATTCTATTTCTAATGGTTTTTAATTGATTTGAAATTTCAAATTATTATTATTATGTATTTATTAATTATTTCTCTTAAAACAAAGCAAGTTTTGCATGATAGAATTTACAATTCGAAATTTCGTGTTTAATCAAAAACCATACATTTTTTTTTCTAATGGTGTATTTTTTTGCACTTCTATGTCGGTTTTGCTTTATGACTATAAAATAAAAAATGATTTGTCAATTATATTTAAAATACAAATCTCAAATCATTAATTAATTTAAAATAAATTTCATACCGGAACTATTTTGATAATTTTCTATCGATTTATCAACATTTCTCTGTAGTTGATGATCGGGTGTATCTTCTTTTAATTCAACATCTTCATTTCGTTGAACGGTTTCCACTTGCTGCTCGTCAAAATTAATTTCATCTTCTTGCAATTGAATTTTCGGTAAACATTTTTGATTATTTGAACCAAGTCCATTTTCGGTGGCTTGGGTTGCCGTGGTTGGTTCATTTTTAACAATTACTTTGTCATCCGTTTCATTATCTTCAACAGCTTTGCTGCCTTCGCCGCCACCAACAATATTATCATCTTCTATTTTTAAGTGCGCTTTTTTATTTCCACAACCACAACAACTTGAAAACATTTTTTTTAAAAATAAAATTCCAGTTTTTAATATCTTTTATATCCGATTATTTATTTTTTTTTAATGTACTGTTGAATTAAATTGTTTATTAATGGAGAAATATATTAAAAAGGCAATTTTATAATTCTCGCAACTTTTTTGTGATTAAAAACGTGTGTCATTTTATGTGAAAGGAGAAAAAATGTATAGAAAATCATATCCTTTTTTTTTTGGTTCGCGAATGAAGGGTGTACCGCTTACACACATATTTTGATTTATAACATTCTTCATTTCATTCTTGTTGTAAACGTAGAAACAACAAAAGGGTAACAAAAGCACTTGATTTTTAAACTAACCAATCAATCCAATATTAACTTTGACATACCAACGTTTCTTTTCAGCAATTCTATGTACTGGAAATATTAAGAATAAAGAATAAGAAGAATCACAATTATTCGTGAGTATTGTTTTTAAATTAAATGAATGATTTGGTCTAGATTGCCGATTGATACAAGGTCAATCGTGATTACTTATTTGTTAGACAACGAAACTTGAATTACCTATTTGAAAATAAAAATTTATTAAGCATTAGTGTTCACTTCGAATAACTGCGTGAAAGTCTAATTAAATTTGACGATATGAAAACAAGATTTACAATTAAGTATATTTATTAAACGATATGACCATTTATGGTTTCTTTCAATGTTTATAGAATATTGTGAATAAGACAAAAATAAAATAAAATTATGGAGAAGAAAAAGTAATAACATCAATTGTATTTATATGTTAAGTTGAATCTCGAAAGAAGATAAAATGTGAAAATAGAAAAACCAGTTGTAAACAATAAGTTATATGTGAATATATTTGAATTGAAATCGATGTTAAATATATAAATTCTCTGTGCCGTGAAAAACAACTTTGTAAAAAAACATGCTGCGGAATTAAAATGAAATGTTTTTTTTTTAATCTTTTAAAGCTACGAAGTCTGAAACATTGATAATTGGCAAATCACAAATATAATGTTTCTTCATATTGACTACAAAAGTTAAAAAAAAAAACAGTAATATCTAATTTTAAGGTTTATTGAGCAAAAACCGCAATAGTTGATAATTAACAGAAATTTGAAATTAAAGCTGTAATGTTTTAGAATATCAGCAAATCAATTGATTAATTATTAATGTAAATTCGTACAATAAAAGTTTTTGTTTGCATCAAAGGAGATTATTAGCTTTAGTTACTAATTAACGGAACAAATAAAAAAAAAAAAATGATTTTGCACTAAGACATTTAACAGAACAATATTCGAATTAACAAATATTATAAAATCCCAAAAAATAAATGTTATGAAACCACAAAATTTGTCAAATTTAATGACACAATATCATTTGGGGTGCAAGACCATTATCGCATCACCTAATTAATTATCCCTTCTAACAAATGTAGCGATAACACGCACAAAATATTGACTACATATTTTTATGTATGATAAAATGCGTCCAAAAAGTTTATTACATCCAAGCCCTGTCGCGCGCGAAAGCTATGAATTTATTAATTATTTCCATTCTACATAATATGTTTACCGAGTTTTGAAAAGGGGTTGATTATGTTATTATGTATATTGATTACATTTAAAACTTAATAAAAATATGTGATTTCGTGTTTACAAACTACTACGTTAACTGTAACTTGAAACTATTGTTAAATTTAATGGAAATAAGCAAGATGTAAATGATTAATTTCTTTTTAAAAAAAAAATATTTGAATGCTAGTTGGAGTCGTTGAACTTTAATAAACTTAAGAAATAATAAAGCAAATCTCGTTTATAAAATGTCATATAATATTATTTCGCAAAAATGTATCAGTGCTAATTTTTATGTTTAAAGTCACCTTTCATATTAAATAGTTTTTCACATTAAATGACATAAATAAAGACAAATTAAAGCGGAAAAATGCCTTTTTCGGTACCTTTTTAATTTATTTCATAATGATAGCACTCCCGACACATGAACGACCCGCACGCACAATAATTAGAGATTATATGAACATTGAAAACTGTTGTAGTGATGATGAAAATATCACAAAAGTTTGACAAAAATAATAGATCGAAACGATAATAATATGAGCTCGACTCAAAATTCGATGTCAAACTGTTTTAACTTGATATAACATTATACTATACTCGACACGGCACTAGCACATCACAGTCTTGTTAAGCCTGGATTTTTGTGCAGTGTATCAGTAAAACGATGATAAGATACATAAAATTGAGGAAACCGGAAATAATTTTTTGCAAAATATTGAAATTGATTTTCTGTTTTATTATGAAAATTGAATGTTGGTTGTAGTTAAATGAGGAAAATCCAATTTAGATTTGAATTGAAAATATTTCCTAAAGAAAGAATAGATATTAAAAAAAAAAAAAAATTAAGAAAAAAAAACTTCTTTATAGCTCCCAATTTTCAGTGTTTTGCATTTAAACTTTCGAGAATCTTGAAAATATGGATAGATGTGAAAATTAAATTTTAAACCATGAAAACTGTTATTAAATTAAATCTATAAAGGTGAAACATTAAATGAAATTCTTGCAATACGTTTGCATTCAGGAAAGTATCTGTTAAATTACATGCTCCCATCTTTAGTAGAATTCGCGCAACAACGAATAAAGTAAACCCATAAAAAAAAGGTTCTTCTTCTTCTTCCTCTTTTTTCTTTCATACTCGTTTTTGTCCATTATCTCGAGGTAACACTGGGTTTTTATTTCTCTCTATTTATTAACAACATACTTATATAAATAATATTCTAAAGATGATGTTTTCTTTCATATTTATTTAATCGAAAATAAATTTCAAGAAGGTGGGAGAATAATGGGGTGGCATATTGCATATGTGATTGATACCGCATTAGCATTAACCAACAATATATCATTTAAGTTTTATTGAATTCGAGTGTATATATTAAAATAAATTTTAACCAACCGGTCCCTGTTCCATTCAAACCCTATTTCACTCTCTGTTGAAAAATTCATTGACACCATTCAAAGAAAAGACAGATGAGCGCAAGCTCAATGGGCCACACCTACACACCCCATTATACATATATTACTTTTATTTTGGTATTTACTCTTGCCCAAAACATATATGATTTTCTTGTTGAGTAACTTTCTTTGCTTACAAACAAAAGTTTGAAGTAAAGAAGAAAAAAAAAATCAGCTGTAGGTTAGTTAAGACATTTTATTAGAAAACAAAATAAAAGGATATTCTCCCAATTGAACAATAACATATATATGTCATTGATTACATTGTTCTCTGTCTATTGCGATAATTTAGAAGAAAGAAAAAAAAAGAAGTAAAACAAAATCAAATTTGTTCAATATGATTTTTTTTTTTATAAAATGTAAAATACAATATACTTATAGCCTATAAGTATATATTATATGCCGGTGTACGACTTTTGAAACATTCTCATAACGATAGGATATATCAAAGTTTAAAAACGATTCTTTCACAGAGACTCTAAATATTCTTATAAGTAGATATACTTTAAAAATAATGAATAGAGAAAGGTGACCCAATTTAAAGTTTTATTAATATAAGTATTGTAAAAACAAAATAATAAATATTTAAAATATTCAAAAAAAAAAAAAAATCAAAATCAAGAAAATATCTTTAATGTTTTATTATATTTTCATATTTTTAAGGTAAAAGAAGAATTTATTGTTACATTATTTTTGCTCGCGGTTAAAACTTCTATTGAAACGCTATCAAACGAACGTTTCGCAATTAACAAAATTTTCTTCTTTTTTTTATATTTTATAAAACGCTGAAAGCAATTGAAATAATTAAATCTTTGTAATTTTAATAGAAAACCAAGACTAAGAAAAAAAAAATAAAGAATTTTATATGACGTGCAACACGCATTTTTATAATTGCTTGTTTATGTTTTTTTTTTTTTTTTCTGAATAATTAAGGATTTAAATTACCTTGGATAATAAATTTGTAAAAATAGATCGCAGAAAAGTTTTTTTTTTTTTGATAATTTTTAATATATGTATATTTTTTGGTCGTCGACCATCAGCAAAGCAGAATTTTATTATCTTGAAAATATATACATATATGTTTTTGGATATAATATCTGCTGATTATTTGTTTATTCGTGGTAATTCGTTTAGTAATAAAAATTGCCAATATATTTGTCATAGACCTATTGCACGGAGCTGACAGTTCGACAACTCGACATACCGACAATTGCAATTCCAATAAATTTTTGTTTCACAAAATCTGTAGGTTTTGTAAAACGGAAAATACAAAACCTACAGCTTTTTTATTTTTGACAATTCGAAACTTTTCTGTTTCACAAATATAAATATTTAGAGTGACAATGACTGGTACAATTCGACAATTACATGTGCTTTTGGCAATGACTATTTGATAATTTACTAGATGCACGTTTCACAACTACATACTAACTATAATGTCAAAGTATATTGAATTGTAATGACAACTTGAATTTGAATGAATTTTTATTTATTATAATAATAATTAGCATTATTTTCACATCGAAGTTTAAATAGATATTTTATTTTATTTTTAAACTCATAAATGTGTTTTAAATATAATAAGTTAAATTTGAGAAATAGGAAAAATGAATGTAGCATACGTACTATACACCGTAGATTTATAGAAACCAAATTTTGTCTGTGAATAATTCCTAATGATGACTTGACTATATTTCCAATACCATAAACATGAAGAATCTTCAATAATATGTATTATAAATTAGAAACATTTATTTAGAAAATGGTATAAATTATCATCTTTATATTGAAGTTGAAATTAATAATAAGGACATATTCGTGCTATTCAGTGCTAATTCATACATTCGACTATGAATGCTACTGATCATAACTCTAAAGAAAACTTAAATTTAAAAAAAATATTTATAGTATATATTAAATATATATAACAGAATAAAAGAAATCTATACGCAACTCAACACATTAGCCATGACCTTAAAAATATTTGTGTAAATCTTAAATATTTCCTATTTCTCAGATCTCATACACTTAAATTGCACTGAATTTTCAGTTATTTTTCAGTTTACCTGATCATGTTCATCTATCAGATTTAAGAAAAAAAAAATATGAAATAATATAATTGAATCAATTCTATTTATCTATATTTATTTTATTAAAACAGGTAGTTAAAATCCATAATATAACGTAAGCCCTAAGATTGTCTTCTAATAGACTTTCAGCAAAGCTTCCATCATATCTATGCATAGTATAATACCTATAATAACTTTTACGTACAAAATTTTATATAAATACTCAAGGTTAGGAGGTCCATAGAAAACTCAACGTAATAAACCTAGTCTTATAGGTGTAGAAAATTATTGTTTTAGAGTTTTCGAAATCGACGTACGCGAATTTATTAACTTTAAATTAAATTGTACATATATTTATAATCTCAAGTAGTAAGCAATTATGCGAATTTTGTAGAGTACGGCTTCTAAAAAGGGTAATATTTCAAAATATCAGTGTAAGATTAATAACATGCACTTGATGTGAAGTGGTAACAAAATAGAAGCAGAACTCATAGAAGCAACAAAAAATATTGATGGCGAAAAATTATAATACGGAAGGGCTGAATAAATTAATAATAAATAACCATCATTATTTCTATTTTATTTTATTCTCAGAATCCAAACTTCACAAAATATCTAGATATATAAAAAAATAAAATGAAAATCAAAATTTCTTTATTTTTTCTAATCAAATTGGAAATTTAAGCGTTGGTACAGAGTATAGCACGTATATCTCAACGCTTAGATTTGTATGTCGTACAATTTATCAATTTGGATCTACTTTTATTTTCTGTTTTAATTTCTTAATTTATTTAAGATATTTTTCTGCAATAAAGGTTATTTATTAATAACGGATGCTATTATTCCCACTAAGCAACTAAGCAGATTTTTTTTTTTATTATCAAATGTCGTTAAATATTTGTGTCTGTGTTCCGTTAAGTTGCGTGTATTGTACAATAGCGTTGATATGATATTAAAGAATATTTTGCTGCTTTATTAAACTAAATTTTAGACTTACTTACAAAACTATATAAAATAATCATACTTAATCTTCTAATTTGCAACAAAAAAATGGAACATAAAAGAAATTAAATAACGGAACATTTCATTGCCGCCGTCATTTTATTTCTTAATTATTTTTTTTTATCAGATAAACCGCTATCAGTGAATAATTTTGCAAAAGTGAAGCTCGATAACATTTTATGTAATACCAAGTTAATGTATAAATATAAGTTAATTCTGGTTAAAATATATTTTGGTTAACAGCTATATTTCTGTGTATTCAACAAAAATTCGCAACTCAGATATGATATTATAGTTTGAATTCTCAATTTGCTTTTGTCGTGGAAAATTATCATGATCTGAATATTACGATAGTTTGAATATTTGTCTGTAAAGATTTTGTTGGGACTTTAAATTAGTAAATTTACTCGATAAGGCAACCAAGTATCTACAATAAGGGGGTTTTAAATAGCACCTTTGATCAGTATTTTTTTAATAAAATATTTAAAAAGAAATGACTGATTTTCGAAATATTTATGCCATGGTATAAATAGTGGATTCAGTTCAAATAAAGACTTTAAGTCTAAATTAAATTATAATTCATCATACAAAATACTTACTTACTTTGTGAAATTTAAACTAACTAAGTCTGCTCAATATAACTAGCAATTCAAATTATTGTAACATTTGATATATAAATACACAAGATTCGTAAATGTCATAAATTTTTCCAATTGAACATGTCCCTAGGCCATGCACTTGTTTATCGTAAAACAATATACAATAACTCTAACTTGAATAGCTAATAGATGTGAATTTTACGATTCTTATAAATTTAATGATGATGATAAGCTACTCATAAACCGCTATAATATGACTACCCAATGCAACAGTCATTATTTAAGCCAGCATTCAACAAATCACCAACACCCAACAGCTGATGACTCATATATACCTATTTAATTCATCATTACACATTCACAAATAAATTCAACGTAATCGAAATAAAAAGAAAGAAGATAAAAATAGATTAAAATAACATAATTAAAATTTTCCAGAAACTACGAGGCTTCTACAAAATCAAGAAATTTTCTAATTTATTTTGGTTTTTCTAATGATAAACATAAATAATAATGAAATAGAATTGTTTGCGTTACGTTTGCGGCCGGCCTCCTACAAAGCGTAATCATCATCATTATTTTTGTGCAAGTACAAATAAAGCTATTTATGCAAATTTCAATTGCAGAAAATCAAAACTCACCAAAAATTTATGTGGCTGATATTCACAAGATGCAAATTGAATATTATTTATATTAATGAATCCACTAATTTAATTAAAAACATCAATTTTTTTTTGTATAAAATAGCAAAAAAAAAAATATCACAACACAATTATTAATATAACACAGTGATTAATTCCTTTTTGTTTTCTTGGTTTTTTGACATGATGATGGGCGTCAATTTGATCCGGCTCAGTAGTTTATTATACTAATTTATAGTATTACCAGAGTTGGATTAATTTGATCTTTTTGAATTTCATTTCTTGTGTGATTATGCCGACATCAGATATTTCAGAATTTAATTAAAATTTTAGTGAAATTAGTACTTTAAAATCAAATTGCATACAGAAATGATAATACTTATTTAGTTTAATAAATTTTCCACAATGCATGAATTAGTGGAAATGTGATTTTTTTTTAATCTAGTTCAGCCAACGAGTCATGACAAACATGGCGTCAACTGCACATATTTTTCTCCTTTTTCCCCCTCAAAGTCTATTGTTTTTGATACGACGCGCAGAAAAAGACGAATATCGTGATTCATGACTCGTTGGCCGCACTGTATTTCTCTTATTTCTCGTTTTTCCCTACTTAAAGATATTTTTCCCTTATAAGAGGTAAATTTCTCTTATAAGAGATATATTTTCCTTATAAAAGGTAACTGGAACATTTTTTTTTCAAAAAATTCCCTTATAAGAGATATTTTTTTATATTGAGAATATTAATAAAATTCATTATTAGTTTTAAAATATCATTAAAAACAATCTAAAAGTATGAAAATAATAGTTTTTGTGTTTGTTTACTATTT
>JAABKK020020280.1:7957-18815 GCA_011634745.2 Catotricha subobsoleta | reverse complement strand
CATGCTCACTAGGCGGCAGCAGTTTCTATGCAGAAAAAGGTGATCAGAACTGTCAAACGCATAAAAAAAGGTGTCGTAAAATGTCAAATGGTTTATTCTGAATCTGATTGGTTGATTGTGTAATTCAAAAGTTAACCACTAGTAGCGACTCTTTTGTTGCAGATCGCGAATTAACAGCACTGATTCGCGATTTGCAACAAAGGAGTCGCTACTAGTGGTTTACTTTTGAACTACACAATCAACCAATCAGAATAAGCCATTTGACAGTTCTGATCACCTTTTCTGCATAGAAACTGCTGCCGCCTAGTGAGCATACAGGTCGCGAATAACTACTTTAAGAAAATAGTTTTGTAGTCAAAATGAAAATGAACTACAATAATTAATTAATTAATTAAAAATAAATATTAATTAAAATATTAAATAAAATTTTAATAATTTGCTTATCCACGGACGTTCATGCGCAACCGATCGAATAAAAACCAAAAAAATTAACTCACTATTTTATTATTTTCAAAAAAATATTGTAGTAGTTACATATTTTATGAAAAATACGAAGACTAGAAATCTTTCAAATCGATCTTTTAGTAAATGTTTTTTTTTTGTTGTTGTTGTTGCGTATTTTAGTACTACAATTTTCTATAAACGACATGCCATATGCCAAAATATATATAAATACATATTATATTACGATATATATATAAATATATATAAATATATAGATATTTATTATGTATGGATACATACATAAAAAAAATATCGAAAATGGCGGTCGTCTTTTAATTTTTGTGTCGTCGCGTTTAATATGTCTTCAAGATAAACGCTAAATTATTTTTTATAATTTGCTATTTCCAATTTTAAATATATATTATTAAAAACGTGATAGTTTACTAATTTTCAAAATGTGTATCAATAAATGTTTAGTTTAATTTCGTTTCTCTTGTGTTGTTATATATTACTAAAGGTATGTCGTATGTGAATATTACCTATTTTTTTTTTTATTATTTTTTTTTATATTTGCTTTTTTATTTTTTGTTTAGTGTATGGTGTGGCAAAGCACTATCTGTTTAAAACGTGTGATAAATGTAATGCTCTATGCGAGTAAATACATTTTTAACAAAATTATAATTTCATAAAAATGAAAATGAAAAGGTTGGGCCAGTTTTTCAGTCTTCAATTTTTGGTTTTATAATAATTCTAAACAAATGTTACAAGAATATTGAGTTTTGATGAATTCTCGCATTTTTCGTTTAAACAAAAAAAAGGTTAAAAGAAAGTCTTCGAAAAACTATCAACATTTCGGTTTCTTCATTTTAATTTTCTTTTTTCCTTTTTTCTTTTCTTTTTTTTTTTATAAATATTTGTTTTGTCTTAAACAATCGAAGTGTAATTAAACAAAAATTAAATGCATTTTTGTATTGTACTGAGTTAATATACATTCACAGGCAGGCGGGCAGGCTCACAATGTTGTGCCAAGCATTATTTTAATTGAACAGGTTTCATAAATATATATAAAAGTACTTTATATCTTATGGATCAAACCTACATATTTATTATGCAAAAAAGTTGATAAAAATTTGCTGTAAAAGTTGACCAGTTTAATTAGTTATTTATATATTATATTTATTTATTTTTTTTGTTGAAAAAGTGACCAGAGATGGTTAAAAATGAAAAGGAAAAAAAAAGTTCAATTGTCAGATTGACATTAAAAGCATGCTTTTCGCATAAAGGACAAATTTGCAATAGGTTTTGCGCATAAGAAAATTTTGT
Organism: Catotricha subobsoleta; assembly: GCA_011634745.2. Classification (NCBI taxonomy): domain Eukaryota; kingdom Metazoa; phylum Arthropoda; class Insecta; order Diptera; family Cecidomyiidae; genus Catotricha; species Catotricha subobsoleta. The sequence continues at coordinate 17,048 of JAABKK020020280.1, read as the reverse complement.
GTTTCCTTTTTTTTTTTTTTTTGTTGAGAGAACGTGGTTCATGTGAAATATAATGTATTAGACCAGTATCAAGGTTAAACTTAAAAAAAAAAATGTTCATAATACAATATTTTCATATTTAATTTGTAATTAGTTCTTTATGGTTTTATAAAATGGTATTAAAAATGAATAAAGAAAATATCTTCAATTCAAAACCGAACGGATGTTGAAAAAATAAATTGTCTATTGTGGTTATAGTTTTCAAACGCAAAAAAAATTAAAAAAAATAACTAAATAAAGAAAAACAGAAAACAATAAAAAAAAATAAATAAAACATTTGACGTTCTTGTCAACACGATGTATCATTTATCTATTATAAATGCTATGCAATTTTAACGTACCGTACGAGAAAACACGTAAAATTTATATTAGTTTGTGTCGTCCGTCTTAAATTGATATCTAAACATATATATAAATAAATAATCATTTGGTATCTATTGAACGCGTAAGCAATATTGTTTTTTTTTTTTTATTAAATTACGATTCAAATAATTGCAATTGTGATATAAAACAACAAAAAAAAAACAAAAAACAAAATAATTATATTGAAAAAGATTAAATTTCAAATGCATTTACAAGCACACCGTTTTTTTTTTTTTGTTTTATTGGAAGTTTAAAAAGTTTCTTGATCAATTTTTACTGTAATCTATCATTTTTTTTTGAATGTAGGTAAAAAGCCAGTGATTGTGATGTAGTTTTGCGAAATTACATTTCAATCGTAATACGATTATAATTCTTTTTTTTTTCTCTTTATCGAACATTTCATAGCCCAGAAATGAATGAACACAAATATAAAATAACTACTATGTATTAAATGTATAACAAAACAATATTTTGTATATATTGTGTTATGGTTGCGCTGCAGCAGATAATAAATATATTTGTTAAACAACAAGAATATATTAAACAAGGCGTCATCAGATATTTTTTTTTTTTATGAGCCTGGTCTGCCTACAGTCTACACCGTTTACATATATGTGTATCTGTTCTGTATATATAAAATATTTGTACTATATTTTTATTGTTATTTATATTTATATTTATAACATTTTTAATGGTCATATATTTATATTTATTTGAAATACCTAATAATATTTATTTATTTGGGAGTCTTATTATTACCGACAAATTGTTTACAGAAATATATATTGTCAATTATTAAAGTTTTTATTGGCTTGAAATATAATCGAAATTTCTAAATATGTATTAACTAAAACCCAGGCAATGTTTATTTTCTTTATGTGTAATTAAAATGTCATAACAACAATAAACACAAGCCGATATTATCAAATGTCATTTAAAATGTAATGCTATCGTATTTTAAATACTTAACTTATAAAATGCATGTATAATAATCGTTATTATTTATTATACATTGTAACAAATTTTTTCAGGAAAGTCAATCGAAAATCTAATTATTTTGATAGAAAATGAAAACCAACAACAATTATTCCAAACTGAAATCGAATGGCCTGGGTTTTTTTTTCCATAAACAGTACATTTAATTTGTAGCTAAATTGTATTCTGTTTGGATTGTGTTTTATGTACTTTTAGTATATAATTTATTTATTTTAGAAATTTAGGCTATTTGAAATTATCTCAAAATCGAATCAAATCCTGAAAAATGACTAAAAATTCGATTATATTTGGTTAAAAATATAAATGAATTAAGAAACATCCAATAATACTACAGAAAATCTTACACATTGAAATACTATTTACAAATTAAAAATTCCCACACATTTTTCATATTACTGGTTTAAGCAACTCAATGTTAAATAAAAGAAAGAAAGAAAAAAAATTGCACATTTTTCATATAAAATGATAAATAACAAACATATTTTTTTTTTTTTTTGTTTCTTGTTTTTATAAAAAATGTTCTTATGGTACTAATAGAATAAAACGATAAAATAAATTGAAAAAGAATTGATGATACTTTTATTTATTATTTTATTATATAAAGTTTTGTATATTTTGGTTAAGGTAATAAAGTGTGTACCAATCTGACTTCAACACAAATCTTTCATCTCAACAATATTTTTTACTATATATAAAAAAAATATACCATTATGGATAATAATATCATATCTATACTATTCACTGTCATATAGTAAAAAAAAAAAAAAAAAAAACTATATACACACCAAACAAATGCTATTTATGTTATTTTAAAGACAAAAGTGTGATGAATTGAATTAAAATATAGAATATTTATATATATTTATAAGAAATATATATATATATATATATGTTACCACGGTTATTCGAATAAACAGGATGTGTGTGAAACTGTGAAAGTATTATTGTACATTTGTATGTTTTACCAGTCAGTTCTCAGCTATATAGTGGTTGAGTATGAGATTTGTCTTCAACAGACATGAAAAAAAAAAAAATATTTTGTAGTAGTTTTTTTTTTTTTATGTATCGAAACCCGCCGAAGAGAATAAGAAGCGAATCAACTACAAAACATAAAAGGCAACAACAACAACAACAACAACAACGACGGGAAAAATGTGCGTTGGGAAAAAAATTATTTATTTATTATTTCTTGATTTTTTCATTTTTTTTTTTTTTTTTTTAACAATTTTTAATGTTAGGTTTATCTCCTTCCTGCATTATCCGCATTTAGAATATGATAGACACTATAACAATATAAAATATATAAAAAAAAAAAAAATCTGAATGTTTATGTTGGTTAGAGATACCTCTGCTCTATGCTATGTTATTTTATTTATTTATTTATTTATTTATTTATTCGTGATGCATGCAGCACATGGTATCTATTTATTATTGAACTTCGATTAGAGTTATTAATAAGTTACAAATAATGATTTCTTTTTCTTTCTTTTTTTTTTGCAATAATAACTATTGCTATACTTAGTTATTTTAAGCATTATATGAATTTATTGCTATACATATAACATTTGGATATTCAAATTGAAATTTTCTGATTTGCAGCAATAAATAATTGAAACACAATTCTTATGTAATTAATATTTAGGATAGTGAACTGATATTTCATTTATGAAATTCGATTGAATAGCAATTCTATTGTTAGTTGTAATTTTCTGATTTTAATCAAAAACCAAAATAAAACTAAGTACTTTTTTTTATAGTCATTGAAATGGAAACAGAATTTTGTTATGGGTTCTGAACTAAAATGTAAATTTCTATGCCATTATAAATATAACTTCATAATATTTTTCTCAAGACAATAAACCAATTTACAAAAATGCATTTTACAAACAGAGCACACACAACAACAAAAAAAAATCAAATCTATTTTTAATTCATTAATTCATCTTTCGTTGCAAGTGTGTCTGTCTGTTTATCTATCGAATAAAATTCCGAACACCTTTTTTTTTTTTTATTATTTTTTTAATTTATTGTGCATTTGTTTTTAGATACATGAAAGAAAAAAAAATAACTTATCAAAATTTGTTTCCCATATATACATCATGCTATTAATGCCATGGAATTTACTTTTGTACCTCTACAAAATTCTATTTTATAAATATATAAAAACCTCTCTACCCATTCATCATAATAATAATTCGGTTTGGTTCTTATACTCACAGTTACACATACACACACACACACACACATCGTTCAATATATATTATCTTCTTTCACTCTAATAGATCCGTCCATAATATATAATAATACTTCACAATGAAAATCATTTATAAAAATTATTATTAATCGGTACATTCTTGAATCATCTTTATTGTGTCCGTATAGTTTTGTTGAATGTTCCAAATAAAAGAGATCGTTTCGTTTGAAGGATTCCAAAAGCAATATGGGGTGAGATATAATATTTAAAGTTTCCGAATAGATCTATATTTATGTGAAAATTGTCTCTTTAAAAATTTATTATTATATAGAATGTAGAGGATGCATATTGTAATTGTTGTTGTTATGTTTCAGGTTCACACAGGTAAAAAAAAGAAAAAAAAAAAAAAACCTTTTTTCTTTTCTTTTTTCCTTGAGCAAATGTTAAAGAATGTACCAACAAATATATTACAAATATCTCTTATACTTATATTCTTCGTCCCAATCCAGTACATTGTGTATTATGGCTATATGTATAATTTTATATATATACATAAAAATAACAATAACAATAAAACTATCGTTGCCTTTTCGATAGATACCTTCTTTCTTTGCTTACCTACATAATTTTTTGTTTTTCTTTTTTTTCTTTTTTTTGTATATTTACCTAATAGCTATCTATATAAACCTTATAAGCTATTTTACTATGACTGGAATAGAGTATCTCTGTAGTATATTGTTTACTATAGTTTGTATATTGGTGAAAAGAAAATAACTGATAGATAAATGACTTCTTAAAAAAGTACTCTCCTCTTTTTATATATTCTCACATATTTTAATTTCTACTATCTTTTCATTTTTGTTCCCTGATTTTTTTTTTTTTTTTTTTTATGGTTCTGTGTGATAAAATGTTTTTGATTTTAAGGGTTTGCCAATTGCATAGACCAAACAAATGATAAAATATTAAACTAATATTGACAAATAGAATTAAGAAAATAATTTCAAAAAAATTTCAATTAATTCTGAAGAAAATTTAAAATCTGTAGTTCAAATAAAATAAGAAAATAAAAAAAAACAGAAATTTTATGTTTATGCTTATTTTGAAATAGTTGTCCAAGTTTCATTCAAAATTATTCTCATAATTTATTGAATAATAAATAATTAAAAATTGAAACTAACAAAAAAAAAAAAAAAAAAAATAGATCGTATGCCAAAAATGAAAATGACAATTGATTTAAACCATTCCATTTTCCATCTCTGATAAATAAACAAGATTTTTTATTATTTATAAGACAGAAAATTTTAATATAATCCAAAATACACATTTGCATATTAAATTCTTTATTAAAAGTTAATGGTTTTTATTAATTAATCTTTTTCTTTTCTATTATTTTCATTTTTTTTTTATTGTTAATAAATTATTATATAGGCATTTTATCAATCATAGTGAACGTTAGAGATTTTTTTTGTTTGTTTCATAAACGCATATAATTAATTATTTGATATTTAAAGATGCAAATTCTTGAAAAGTTGCACACAGATAATGGTGTCGCGTCATTCCGGTTTTTTCCTATCAATTTAGACTACTTTGAAGAATCGTTGCAAAATTTCAAACAATAGAATAGCAGAAATCCCATATTTTTACAATAAAGATGAACAAGATGAAGTTTAGTAGTATATTGAGACGTTGCACTTATTTGTGCTTCAGCTGTTATTAAAATTTGTTGATTAAAATTATTTATTGTAGCGCTAACAATGTTCTGACATTTATATACCTATATATTATTCACATTGCTAATAAAATTGCTCATCAACACGTCTGTGTACGTTAAAGATGTATTTTATATTACTTAGCCTTGACTAAACACTGCAGTTGTTGTTGAGCGAATTACGAAGTCACACTAATAATTAATTTGTATTTGTGCATATTTGTACTAGATGATGATTTACCGCTGAATTTGTTGATCATGTTATTTTCGTAGTCTCTTTATTCTGTCAATAATTGCCGTTTATTCGCACTTTTTTGATTGTGATCTCCTCATAGGATTGATTTTAAACTGTTAGAAGACATAATTACTTATTTTGAACCGAATACTTTGAAATTTGAATAATTTAATTATTTATTTTATAGAAAATCGTTGGAATAACTATAGTCTCCCGTATAGTCTAATATACGCTGTTTTATCGTTAGATGTGTTATATATTTGATATGAGACTCACAAATCGTTAAGTTGTAACTTTGGATATTTTAATTTATTTTATCGTCATCAGTTCTAATTAATATTTTTATTTAATATATTTTCTATTGTTTTTTTTCTTCTATTTTTTCTTTGAACCATAAATATTGAATTGATTGAAGATGCTCATCAACACATCTGTGTATGTTAAAGATGTATTGTATTGCCTAGCCTTGACTAAACGCTGATGTTGTTGAATATAAATATTGAATATGATTATTGAATATTTTCGCACTGCGTTTTCATTTATCATCGTAAATGTTTATCGAAATTCACATATATATATGCAAACAATATGGTTTTATATATGTGAGTTGATTTCAATTTTGTAAATTTTCTATAAGTTAAAATATTTTTGGCAAAGGTCAATGAACTTTATATATTCATTAGTGATGCTACAGCAGTCGATGTTTTCTGATGCATTTTTCTTCCTCCTTCGTTATATTTTTGTATATACACTGCGAAAAATGGGTGATTATGATATAGTTCTTGACAGCTATTGTTTCGTGGCGTTGCTAAGACAATACGCTTGTGATTTGCACGCGATATCCTTGTTTAACTTACATACAATATAAATGCTTATATTGTATGAAAAAATATATATATTGATTAATTGTTTCGACAGCGAAATATCGATACCCTCCAGTTTCAATACCGTTTTACAATTACAATTTTTTCTTCCCAGATTTATCTTTTAAGTATGAAAGTGTAACAACTGTTCTACAAAATTTAAGAGCTGTAAGGCAATTTGGGACAACAGAGAAAGCTGATTTTTGTGTTGAATATTAGAAGTTTTTTAATATTTTACCTGAATTTATTTTAATAAAGCGCATTTGTTGAAAAATATGGGCTACATTATTTACTTCTATAAATAGTACTCACTAGTATTTACCGTAAACAATTTTCAAACAATATCGTTCGATTCTTTTTGACTTTATTTTTCATGGAAATATATTTAATTTAAACTTTCATGCCACTAGATTTCGAATGTGCAATAAATTAACGTAAGAAATTCAAAAGTCTTTCCTTTTTTTGTTTTTTTTTTTGGTAAAATACATAAGACATAACTAAGAATATGAGCATATAGTGGTTATGCAAACTTATTTCAACTCTACTTATTCGAGCAGACCTACAGCGATATTGTTGTATAGCCGTAATATGTGTTTTGCGTATAGGTATTTCATATATGAAGTTGAAGCATAAAATAATAAGAGAAAAGTACAACAATTCTTCTCTACTCCATATAAAAAATCTTCTTGTTGTCGTCTGCGACCTTGATGCATACCGCAAGCATATACATACATCATATATGTGCATACAATTGAATTGAAATATTTTGTTTCATTTACAAAAGTAAAAATGTCCTAACTCTTACGTGCTGCTGTGCTGTGTTGGGCTTGTTGATTTGGTGTGGTTTCATTTAATCCAAAAGAAAATAAAAATTGAACGAACTCTGCATTTTTATATCGCCTTGGCTTGATCGTGTGCAGTTAAGTTATTTTTGCTGTAGGTTATTTAATATGTTATAAATAATTTTATTTGCAATTCTTCATAAAAATATCGTTGGATTTTATTATGTTTTTTTTTTGTTTTTTTTTTTTTGTTTTACTTCAATTATACATATTATACTTGCTAGCTTAGAGGTGATTTAATTCTGAACATGGTGTGGTGACATAGAAATTTTTTCTGCAAACTTTGCGGCACTTTTCTTTTCTTTTTTCTTCTTTTTTTTTTTGGTAAAGGTAAAATTAAGATAATTTAAAGGCAGTATACATCAAAATCTTATGAAATACTGACGTAAAAACGTATATTAAACGGATTATTAACATCAAATCGGTTTGCTGCAATTTATTTAATTAGATGTCTTTGTAGGTATCCTCCCGGTGTTGACATATTCTGTGAGTAAGAACTAATTTTTTTTTTAAATTTGAGTTTTTTTTTTGTTGAGGTCTTTTTGTTTCATCCTTTAACATTTTTACAATTTTTTGGTGTTCTTTACTAATTTAGATAAATTATGCTGTAAATATAGTAAATTTTTTCTATAAATACATTTAGCGCTATTTAAATGTAATATTAAAATATCAGTGGCCTATTTTAATTTCTAATCTACTTGGCCATATTATATATTATTATGACATACGATAGAAATATAATTAAAATTAATTATTTTTATATTTGCGTAATTCACGTAAAGATAAACATTAATAATAAATATAATGCATATAAATCTCATATAAGTTATGAAAATTAATGTATATTTGCTTAATATTCCAATTGTGATAATAAGAAATGCTAAATAGAATTAATATTATTTGATCAGTAGTGATTCCACTTGGAATATATGTACATTTTTGTATGGAATATTATTATGTACAATTGTACATATCAGAATTTTATTAAATAATTGAAAAATGTTTGTTCAGTGATTTGTAAATAGTAGAGGTACTTAATTGATAACATGAGTTTTTTTTGAAAAATTTAAATTTTGAAAAAAATTAAAATATTAGTCTCCTAAATGGTTTTTTTTTATTTTTACCAATTTTTTGATCATTTGGGTTGAGTCAATTTTTCAGATTAGATGCATTTTGAATTATGCAATAGTTACAAATAACGGTTTTATGTAATTTTCCCATCCCGAACTTGCGTATTCACGTGGATATTTCGCAATAAGATTTTAATATATTTTTGAATTATGGTACACTTCAGAATATAATGCATTGCATTTGCAGTGAAATTTTGGTTTGAACTAGTAAATTATCTACGAAACACTAACACATTAAAAAAATATTAATCACAAGATTGCTATTAGTGATTATGGGGGTATTAAATAAACATAGAAAGAATAAAAATATTATGTTACATCTTATATTATAGATTTTATATTAAAATTATCATCTAATTCACATTTATTAATATTTTGTTTTTTCTTCTATCTTTTAGTACTACATAAACAGAATGGCTGATAAATGTATCGTCTTTGTAAAACAAGAGCAACAAGAGGAAAATAGTTATGAACAGGATCAATCATCCGATTTGTTATTGTCTACAAAAACTGCCATAGTCGGTGACCAAAATGCACCAAATAATACAACTACTAGTACATTGCCAAATGATAAAATAAATTCCACACCATTGAATACTAAATTAAAGACTGTTAAAGATGAAGTCACATTATCATCAACGACAACAACAACCGGTAATATAAATCATATAAACGAAAACCACTACCTTAACGAAAATGATGATGATGATGATGATGATGA